>BRZM01001887.1:0-13185 GCA_033238685.1 Lates japonicus
TGGAAACGCTGTGGGGGCGAAACAAGTAGCTCTAGGGAAACTGGTGGTGAAAGTGTGGAGTGCTTTGTATTTCAGGTGTCATTTTTATCTTTTCCTGACTGGAATTCTGGTTTGATTCTTGTAAAGGTGACATTCACTGATAATTGTAAATCATATTTAATACCTTTTTTAACATAGTTTTATCTCTTACAGATCCCTTTGTTTCTTACGATTAGAAGCGGTCTTGACAGCTAAAGTCACAAAAACAACCTTTAAGTCCTGAAAGGTTGATGAAAGTTTTTATACTGAATGATTCTGAGCCCACAGGAAATGGATCAAAGAATCCAAGCTTGAAAGTAAAATCCTAAACTGTAATCTAAACAAGTGATGAACTCCCCCAATGATAGATATTTTGCTTCTTTCATTTTGTGGTATAAATTGAACACAGCCTGCCCTAAAAATACCAAAACAGCAATTTACATCCATGTTATATTTAGTTACTTAATTGCATGTAAGGATGTTTTTTTTTTTCAGTTTTTAACAACTGTTTTACATACAGTTGAGTAGTTTGAGTGCTTATTTGCATTTTTAAGATGTTTTTATTTTGTGTGTAAAATCCAAATCTGAATTTGACACTGCAGTCATTAAATAAATGTAAGTATGTAAGTAAAAAGTGCAATGTTTCCTTCAGAAGTATTTTAGTATGTAACTACATAGTACCAGAAATATGGATATGTGTATTGCATTATGCTCTGCACTGAGTTTTGTGTGGTGCAGTCGGTGTTTTAAGCACTCCATCAGTTTGAATTTCATTGATTCTTATTCACACAATAAATATGGTGTAATCTTCTCTCTCCTCCAGGTCAATCCAGAGCCAACATGATCCCACTGAAACAACCACGGAACATCAAAGCATCCAATGACACCTTGGCCTCCATCGACCTGGACTGCCTCGCTGACCAGCCAGCCCCGAAGCCCACACCACCACCACTACCTAAGAAGGCTGTACCTCGCTCCAGTACTGAACCCAGTCTAGCAGGCAAAGAGCCAATCCAGGGAGCCCTGAGACCTCGGGCTGAGGCTAAACCTGGAGGCACCAACCTCAGTGTGGCCAACCCACTGTACGACTTGGACTCCACCTGGGAGACAGCTAGTCAGAGCTCCTCTCTCAGCTCCGAGCCTCATCGAGCCCACAACCATGAAAGCGGCGACTCCCTAGAGAGGCCATCAGCTTCCATGGCCGCCAACAAGGGCCGCCCAACTAACAGCACACCCTCCCTGGTTCCTCAGCCTGCACCTGCTGCACCCAGTACCACCACTGGCAGAGAGAGGAGGGCCTACCCAAGTACAGAGTCTCTGGCTGGAAGGGGTCGGACGACAGGTCGAGGTGCTGCCGCTGGAGGAGGAGGCTCCAAACCCCAGAGACCTGCTCTTTACAGGGGTTTGGACAGCTGGGATGAGGTGGTGGGGAGGATCCGGGGTCTCCACACGGACACACTGCGGAAACTGGCAGCAAAGTGCGAGGACCGTTTCATGGCTGGCCAGAAGGATCACCTGAGATTTGGCACTGACAGCTGGTCCCACTTCAGACTGACCACTGGGAAACCCTGCTGCGAGGCAGGGGACGCTGTGTACTACACTGCTTCCTATGCCAAGGACCCACTAGTCAACTACGCCATCAAGGTGAGATGTCCAGTTCTGTTTATAGATCAGTTTGTCTTGTCAAATGATCACTTCTGTTTTTTATGCAGTATAATGTTGTATGCCCTTTGATAGGAGAATACTAAGTTTAAAATGAGAGATGTAACAAAAGGTTTCTGAAATTTACCACATTAAAATGAAACACCTTTGAATTTTTTTGTCTAGAAAATTCAAAACAAGCTGTCTAAATGTTTTTATTCCGGTGACATACATTTAATGGTATGCTGTATAGCTGCAGTGATTAGTTGATAGAAAAATGAGTCAATCAGCAGAAAATTATGAACTTGTAGATGAAAGAACCATTTTCCTAATCCAATAATTGTAATTGTTTTTTCATGCAAAAATGCCAAACCTCTTGTTCCAGCTTCTCCGATGTGAGGATTTGCTGCGTTTTCATATCTGTTTCATATCAATGTAAACTTAATTTCTTTGAGTTTTCAAACATTGGTTTTGTGTCAAAGAATCACTCAACAATTAATCTGTAAAAAAAATGCAGCCCTAGTCTGCTTAGATGTGACTAACATCTAACAGTCTGTTGGATGTTTTTTGTCCCTTGCACTATGACCCTGAAACACTAATTGACCATACAAATTGAGCTAGTTTGTCCCACTTTTCTGTCAAAGTACATACAGCTACTTGCTACACAACTGACCTCAAAAAAGCCACAGTTTATAAAGTCTGCTTTTACCAAAGTGTTGTAGCAAACATCTTATTTTCAGCATCGTATTAGTTTGAATTTATTATTGTGTGTGTTTGTTTATATTTTGGAGTCCTTGCTTTGTAGGGGGATTTTAGATATATTTGGAGCCTGGTGATTGTTCTCCTTGCAGTAGATTTAAATCCTTGTATTTGGTTTTTGGATGACAGAATCTCCTCCCACTCTCTTAGCTGAGGTGGAGGAATGTGTTTGTGCTGAAATATTAGCACTTAAACTTTGAGCCCTTAGGGCATGACCTTGTGCAATAAAACCTGTGTGTGCATGTATTTAGGTTATTTTTTTTCTTCTATATAATTGTGTGAGGGTAGCAGTTTTGTCTGCCTGCATTACAGTATGTGTGAGAGAGAGAGGAGAGGGGTGTGGGGGTCGGGGGCAGAGCTTGCCGGAAGAGTTCTGAAGCTAAATACAAAGCAGATATGGATGAAGGTTGCATTATTCACAGGATATGAAACTCTCTGTGCTCCACAGCACTTCAAAGCTTTGCCTTCATATTAGCAGCAGGCTCAAGAGAAAGTCTTGTTTTTTTATCATGCTCATCCATAAATAAGACAACCAGGAGCAGCAGAAGCAGCAGAACACAAACAGGCCCCAACTTCCCAATTAAACTTTCCCCGACTCTCCATTTTAATGTGGCCCAGTTGTGCTCCTGCCTTCCTTAACCCCATAAGTGTAGTTGATCCTCCTGCAAATGAGATTTTACATGCTGGGATGTTTTTAATGTGGTGCTAATTATTCGTAATCCACCTTTAGCATGTCTGTGTGAATTCTCTCAGAGGAATTCAGCAAGTGACTCGGTTTCCCCGAAATGTCAACATTAAGGGGAAACGACCTGGCGCTCTGAACCAGCGACAAAATATACAAATATATAACATGTGAACAGTGAGACATCTATAAATATGTCTCCAAAGAATGATCAGTACGCAGCTGTAGTCTCAGAGCCAACATGTCTAAACAAACATCCAGTGAACATGTGCATTCCTATAGTTTCACAGTGTATTTACATGTAATTCACTGGTGCACTTGTTCATTCCACATCACAATCTAATAAAGTGCACATAAATTGTACCAAAGACCTTGAAGATTAAAGTCAACCTTAATAGAAGTAATAAATTGAAATGATTGAGGTAGTAGCAGTCATAAAAGACCACACACACGCAGTTTTATTGCAGCCTTGTTGGTGTTACTCAGAGACCGAGGTCAACAAGACAAGTTTTTTTAAGGGATGTAGAGCATTGACTTGACTTTTATTAGAATCCTGTCATGATGATGATATATTTTTGTTTTACAGAAACAAGTTGTCCAAATTAATGGTTCCAAGGGAATCGCAATTAGAAACTTAACAAAATTACTTTTGTTTTACACATGTAAAAGCTTAGTCTGATAACTTAAAAGTGAGAGTAAAAGTGTAATGTAGTTCTGTGCACTAATAATTTGGTTTCAGTTCAGTGTAATGTTTCATACATATGCCATGATGATGATTTATATCAACAGTGACTGTAGATCAGTTGAAAGAGTGGATCAGTCAGAAGATAAGTGGTTAGTGGTTAGGGGCTCTTCCTGTCCACATGTTGAAGTGTCCTTGAGCAAGACAGCAAACCCCATATTGCTCCCAGTGTGGGTGTATTTAGGGGAAAAATGTAAGTAAATTGTGCAAAAGTTTATATATTGACTTCTACATATTAGTATTAGTATAATTTTCATAAAACAAGCTAAGAGAAATAAGCTGTCACAACTAATAAACTAAATTCTAAAAAACATTCAACCTCGGGCACCTGACGAAGGCACTAAGACCTTGTTGTATTTTCAACATACTCAGTGCAGACAGTGTGCAGGAATTAATTTCTTTGTTTTGCATAATCTCATTTTCCTGTGTATCCATGTCTGTGTATCAGGCATGCATTAGACAACACTCAGCTTGATACAGTATATAAGCAAATATAAATACAGTGCACCTTTAAAGAATACTGATGAAATCACAGTCAAATGATGCCATCTTTTGCAATACACAACAGAAATTATAGCAACATTTACCTCCACCTAACTAATTGCTGTCTTACAGAGTAACTGTCTCATAGAAAGACTATTCTTTTTGTCAGATAGTTAGAAAACTCACCATTAATTTGAAAAAAGTTGTAAACAATGTTCAACCAAAAATATCTTAGTAATACGTCGTGACTTCTTTCCCTTTGTTGGTATTTCAGTGAATGTTGTGACGTCTGCAGAGACTGATCCTATCCTTGACTTGGCTTCTCCTCTCTGCTGTGATCAAAGTGTGGAAAGACAGAGAGCTGCAGAGGCTGTCGCTGCGGTTTAGGAGACAGAGACACACTCACTGCTGTCTATGACAGCCTAGAGTCTGCTATCTGCTTCTCTCAGCTCTGTACAGTATATCATTAACGGCATGAACTGAAATATTCTAGAGAGAGTGAGCAGGACAGAGAGTTTTGAAAGGAACAGAAAACATCTTTTGATCTTTGGGTCCTCCAGTGCATTCTCTGCTAAATTGGTGTGTTTTGCTCCTGATGTCGCAGAAGGTTTCTGTTTGTTTAAAAGTCTCCCATAGCAGTCGAGGGGCAATTTCTGTTGGTAGAGTTTATTTTATTTTATTTTGATTAATAGCAGTATCTTGATATTGAACGATGATTTTTTTTTTCAGAATTATAAAGGTTTTTACAACTGTTTGGCAGAGAAATAATCAAACAAAGATATAAACATCATCTTCTCATTTAGAGAGTAACATATCTAGGTTCACAAACAATAATTGTTGGTAAGATCAGTTCATTGTTTCTTTGCTGTATTTGTTGACATTAATAAAATATATAGCAATATTTGTGATTTAGTGAATTGTAAATTTAGTAATAACTTCATAGTGAGAGATTTTTTCAGCTCAAAACAAAACTTGTATTAATGTTAAAGTTCTTTTCCCTATCTTTGTTTATCTAGATCTGTCGGAGCAAAGTGAAGGAGACGCAGCAGCAGTTTTTCCACAGCCTCGCAGTGAGACAGAGCCTAGCCGTGCACTTCAACATCCAGCAGGACTGTGGACACTTCCTGGCTGATGTCCCCACCCGTCTGCTGCCCTGGGAAGAGGAAGAAGATGATGAGGAGGAAGAAGATGAGGAGGAAGATGTAAATGGGCGGAAGGAGAAAGAGAAAGAAACTAAAACAGAATCCAAGACGACTGACTCCAAAGCTCCAAACAGTAAATTAGATGAAACCCCAACAGCAGGTCACATGAATACTGCCGGTTGCTTGAGGAGTCGAGTGGTGGTCATCACACGTGAGGTGCCCTTCCAGACGGTGGCCGACTTTGTCCGAGAAGGTGTGGCCCGACACACTCACAACCCAGAGCTGTACGAGCGTCAGGTCTGTCTCCTGCTGCTCCAGCTGTGCTCTGGCCTGGAGCACATGAAACCTTACCACGTGACCCACTGTGACCTGAGACTGGAAAACCTGCTGCTGGTTAACTGCCAGCCCGGCAACCCGTGGAATCTGGACTTACTGGAGCCCAACAACAACAGCAACAGCAGCAGCTCTGGTGCAACCTCTACCAGTGCTGCCGCTGCTGCAAATGCAACGTGCCCCGCCCGCCTCATCATCAGCAACTTCTCCCAAGCAAAGCAGAAGAGCACTCTCATGGCGGCTGACCCTGGTACACTGCGCGACCAGTCACGCCTGGCACCTGAAATCGTCACAGCTACTCAGTACCGCAAATGTGATGAGTTTCAGACCGGGATCTCATCTATGAGATGCTGCACCGCCCCAACCCCTTTGAGGAGACACCAGAGCTGAAGGAGAGGGAGTACACCTGGGCTGACCTGCCGCCACTGCCGGTCAGATCACTCTATTCACAGGGCCTGCAGCAGCTTGCCAGGTTACTACTCACAGTCAACCCCTCTGAAAGGATCCGGATGTCCGAGGCCCGGGCCTGCCTGCAGTGCCTCCTGTGGGGCCCTCGGGAGGACTTGTTCCAGGCGCTGGGCTGCAGCAGCACAGGCCCCATGTCAGGGGCCACTGCCAGCCAGCGCGAGGCCACCCTCCAGAACTGGCTGGACCTGAAGCGGACACTAATGATGATCAAGTTTGCTGAGCGCTCGCTGGACACGGCTTGCGGTGTGAGCCTGGAGGACTGGCTCTGCTGCCAGTATCTGGCATTCGCCACCACAGACACCCTGAGCCGGGTGGTACACATCCTGCAGCAACCGCAGCCGCATCCTCAGTCCCAGAACCAGAACCAGCAAGTGCATGCAGCACAGAACCAAACTCAAACCCAAACACAACTAGCACACTCCTTCCACCTGACTCAATCACAGCCACTCTGAGTTCCTCTTCCCAGCTGTTACTATGGCAACAGATCCAACTTCCCTTGTGCGGTCCTTCTGCTGACATTAAAAGTGTAATGTAAGCTAATAGTCAGCTTTGTTGTTGCAGCAGCCACAGGGCTCACCTAAAACTAATCAGCTGGTTGTGCAATGTCTGTGTTTTCTTCATGGACAAATCAATCCACAGAGTGAGAGGCCATGTTCCCATCAAACAACTAGGCTTCACAATCAAGGTTATTCATAGCACTCAGATTAACGACTGCATGATGGTCACAAGTCCAACAAATGGAGTGGCTGTCTGACATTGTTCTCATATAGCAAGTTGATGTCATTTTGGCTCTTGGGAGTGAACTGGCAGACATCCAGTGAATCTGTTTTCACTTCTCACGTGTTATAACACAAAACAAGTACGAGATTGAATAGAGTTACCAACTGTGTGAGGGATTTTTTCATTTTTCAGGTCTTTTCAGCCAAGATCTGAAAGACTACAGAGTTGTGACATCGAGATATTAGATACAGTTTGCAAGCCAGCTGTCTTTTGTGGTTTATTTGAGACCGTGTCAAATGGAATATATTTTAGTTTTTATAGTATTACACATGAATATTTTACAGAAGTTTCACCAGACATCTAAAGATATAACAGTTAGATTTCTGGAGTGGAAACTTGAGATAGCATCAGAAAGTTTTATCCCAATTAGCAACAGCTCACTCTTGAAAAGACGCAGATACAAAATCTTTGAGAATAAAAAGAGAAATGAAGGGAGAATATTTGAAATGAAGGCAATGGGGGGAAAAAAGAAAAGGCCAAATGACTATGGATGGATTTGCCTTCTTCAAAGTCAAATCTTATCAGGGTTAGATTGCTTTTTCATCTAGACTGATGCAAAAGCAAAATAGTTTTTCCACTGAAGCCAAAGATTGACCACAAATGGTCCATTTGGAGAGTTTTTACCACAGAGGTTTATTTCACCTTATTACAAAATACAGCAAAATATGATTTAACAGTACCAACATTTATTATTGATTATTCCCAATGTTTGCACACCTGAGACTGAATTATATTCCCTTAAATGCTGTTGTATCATACCATACCTCTTAACAGGGCTTTGAATGAGGTAGGCGATGAACACTGAGCTAATTTTGGCTTGGCTGCAGTTTTCGGAGAACAGTTAACAAGGTTTAGATGCTTTGAAGTTAAAATGGGACACAACTGCCCTGGCTGTCAGTTTGGTTTCTCGTCAGAGTATGTGCAATTATTACCTTTGTTATTTCCTTTTGGAGGTAACAGTGTATGAACACTTTTATGACATTACACAGCCTTTTACTAATCCTCTCTTCCATTAGTTTTGTGGCACATAAACTGATTTGTTTCAGTTAAATCCTGCAACATTAGAAACAAAGTGATTTTCAGTGTAAAGAATTTTTCACCATTGATGGGAGACAGGGATGTTTCAGGGACTGCAAAAAAAGTTCTTTGTCTATTGTGTTGTTTTTGTCAAGTTGTTTTTGAACGGTTCTGTGTTACAGATGACATTTGCACATTCAGTCTGAACATTGGTGCTCCTCCATGGAGACTGAAGACATGATGATGATGATGATGATGATGATGATGATGATGATGATGATGATGATGATGCAGGAGAGACTGAGAAAAGTTCCTGTGAATTTGAGGAACTGGATTTGATTTTGTTTTGCAGCGTGTGGAATGTAAAAGTTTTGCCTGGACTGAAACAGACATTTGGACCTGGTCTCATCCACCTCTGAACGCGCTCATCTTCCAGCTGAACCACTTTGTTTCACAGATAAACTCTTTGTGTAAAAAATCAACCAGAGCCTTGAAGAGAAACTACTCAACCACTGAGACTTCCATTCCTCCTGCCTTGTTTCCCGTCCTCTTGTAGTTATCCGGCAGCGATACTCCCTGCGTCGATGCTCCCTGCTTGTCACTCAACAGATCTGCTCTGCTTTAATTAAATGAGCTCTGTGTTATTGATCAGTACCCTCCAGCCTGGAGTCAGTGGAAGCAACGTGTACACAAGCCTCAGCTTCCTCAGAAAAATAATTTTGAGTTTTATGCACATGGGTTTATTTGTGGTTATGATGAACAAACACCTTGAAAAGCATCTTTAACTCAGAACTATACTCGGTTTACTTTCATACAGAATGTTCCCTTGATACACATCCAGGTGGACGATGTTTTCAAACTGACACTGCAAAAATGGCTTCGCATCTACAAGTTTACTTTATTTGCTCTGGTTACATTTTTCTTTTCATATCCGAAAAACTGCAGCAGTTCAGCTTGTCACTTGCAGGGTGGGTGGGTAATGTACTTTTGGGATCAGGATCCTGTATTTGTTTTACTGCAGTTGTACAGTACAAGACTTAATGGTCCATGGAGTGAAAATGAGAGAAAGCAGGTGTGAGTTTGTTGCTGCGTTAAAGGGTTTGTGTACTAAGGAATGTGTGTGGACAGCACTGGTGGCTGTCCTTGTATTTAGAGATTTAAGCCTTTATATATTATATATAGTATAAATATATATAACCTTTATCTATTTTAATCCACACACTATTTTGTCAAGTACGGAGCACCTCTATTTCTGTCTTTAGAGTCTAAATATCATTTATTCATTTTTAAAGCTTTACTTGACTTTCTTCAACCTCGCTTGTTTTGGGGGAAGAAACAAAGGTGAGTAGTTATCACTGTCCTAAACAAAGGATAAAAAAAAAGATCATATTCTTCAATTGCATTAATATACAGAACAATGTACAGTATTTTTACCCCTCTTGTAAAAAAACAAATAAACAAAAAATTACCTGCTTAGGAGATGAACCACTTTGAGAAGAGCCTGAAGGATGAGTTTTGAATGCACCATTAAAACCAGACATTCATTAATTGTACGGCCTACAGCAAATATCGCTTTTTGTTCTCTCTCTCTCTTTGCTCTGGTTTTCTCTTTGTATTGTTAATTGCCACTGAACAGAAAAACAGAAGCTCTCTGAGGCTTTCTATTAATATGTGTACAGTATGTCTCCTGGCCTGCCGCCATTTATTGTTGATCAAGTTAACCAACAGTAACAGAACAATAAATATATGTTTTTATAGATAAACTTTGTGCCATTGTGTTATTGGTGGAAGATAACTAGAAACTGTAATTGGACAGATTGTAAAAGGAACAAGTTTCAACTAGTGCTACTATACTCAAGGTTAAGACTGATTTTTATGCTATTTTTAGTCATTTTTAAAGTCTAATTCACCGTTGCTCAAGTCTTTTATTACAGTCTGATTTTTAGGATTAAGAGTAGTTTGTGCAGTGAAAACCTTTTTTCCAGACATTTTGGCCTGAACTGCTACTTGTGCATCACTGATTTCAGCAAACTAAGAACCATCCTCCTCAAGCCTTGGGCTGATAATGAGCCCTTTAAATTATTTACAGTGACCGTCCTAAAACTGGAGACATATTAATCATTTCAGTGGTTTGGAACATCAACTAAATCTCTGTGATTTTCTTTTAAACTCTAGAGAAACCTGAAATCTGAGTGTTTGGATTTAATTTTTCTTTCTTAGTAAATCTGAAGAACTTGCTCATCCTTGCAGATATATCTCAGAGGAGCCCAGTAACTTAAAGATGAAGATATTCCCACACTGCTCTCAGTCAAGAGAGTTATTTGTTTCTTGATAGAATGGTAGATTTCAGATTTAAAGATACACTCTCTGATTTAGTTATAATGCCCAACAGCAACCCTGAAGCACAACATTTCTTCACAGCTCACCACTGATCTGCATTGAAATTTGGGATTTGGGGGAATCTAATTAAGCACTGTAACCTTTATCATAGTGAAAGTAAGTATGATGATGTAAACCTCTATGTTATTGAGATGTTTCATCATGTCATGTTTTTGATACAAAATTGAGTGGCTAAAAATGTCTGAGTCAAATGAAAGACTATGTTTTTTGCAGCATATGCATGAGTCATACACAGGCTCAGTGAGGTATGTGCTCTGTATTGGAGCATGAAGTATTTCTGTGCCTGTCACTACAACAGCTCCACCACCAGATGGAGACATTCAAAAGGCAAAGAAACTGGACTGCAGTAATTCACCCGCTGTTAAGTCTCTTCACTGACTGTTTTAGTGTTTACTTTGACTTTAAAGTTTACCACGCTCAGTTCAGAGTGTAGTAAAAGCAGTTTAAATGTACAAATATGAAAGCAAAGATGTTTAATTTCAGTGCAGTAGAAGAATCTGCTATTGATGCAAGTCAGTCATTTAGCTCGAAGATTATCCTGTCTAGACTGAGATTATAGTCTTATCTAACATAATATAAATGTCTTAGCTGTCTCTTCTTTAATTGAGAATGAGAAAGGGAACCAAGGTTAAACACTTCCCTTCCACAGTACCTGCTTCTATATCTTATAGTGACAGGAGACTGCTGTAGGATGTTCTACTTCTTAATTAACCTGTGTATTTCATGTTGCATGTCAGGCAAATTACTACTGGAGTTTCAGTTCAAATGTAAAGAGAGGTTTGTTTGATCAGACTGCACCTCTGTTGGCAAACAAAGTCGTATTTTAATCTCGCTTCCTGGTCATAACGTTTGTTTGCTTTTCTGTCTTCATCCACACAACAGCCACAGGAGTGTCACAGCTGCAGCTGAGGGCAAACCCTGATGTGGTCACTGAGGACTCTGTCAACGCAACATGGACAACATGATGCAAGGTAGAAATTTAATGAAGATGCATCTGCATCCAAACAAATTACTGTTTACGTGGTCTACCTGATGAACAACAATAATCAAGATTTACGGTTGCAAAATTGCCCAAATGTTTCCTGCGTCTCTTCCAGGACTCCCTGCTGGTCTTTGCACCAGTTCAAAGCTGTCCTAATCCACCACATGAGGCTATGGTGAGTGTCTCCTGTTAGGGCAGTAAATGTGACATTCATCAGTCTGGATCCAGAGTGATGCTCCAGTAGGTTTATTACCTATATTGTGACCCATTACTTAATCAATAATCCAGCTGAATGAGGTCAAAGCAGGCCAAACAGGGTCAGAGGAAATCCAGGGGTCTCTGCAGGCAACAATGGAAGAAGTGCACATGTTCGTTATATATTGTAAATAAAAGTACCTTTGTGATATATTAGAAGGGAAAGTCTTCACTTTCAGTAAAATATCAGCAACAATTAAAGAAAGAAACATTTTTGTCAACATATTGGCAACTTGAGATTTCTCAAATATAAATGATGCATTCATGGTACATGGTAGTGAGCTCGTCACAGGATGTCTGCATACGTTTCCATAGAGCTCATGGTCCGCTGAGGGTTAAAATACAGAACAACTACCTAAAAACTAAACTAAATTATCCTGTGTTTAAAAATGAATGTTACAACAACTATTGCATAATTAAAAATAAACTGGAAAAATCCGGAATAAAAATTCCCGCACACCCTGCAGAGAAAAAAAAATCCTTTGACAGATTTTGAGGAGGAAATATTAAGTACACTGATGAAAGCTGATTTTCAGTTTTATACTTTTTTTTTTTTTTTCAAATTTATATTTAAATCCCTGTCAACAATGTGTTCTCCAGGAAGTCGGTAAATGATTGTGGAGGTATGTTTAAGTTGCAGACTGGCAGAGATGCAGTAAATGTTTGTCATAAATGAAACAGTGGGGTGAGGATGAGAAGAGAGTGAAGTGGAGTAACTCCTAGTTATTTGGTGGAAAGTAGAATCACTCAAGTGCCGTACTTTGATGTACTTCCCTTGAGTATTTTAGACGTCTTAGCCCACTACAGTTATGTGACAGCTGTTGTTCATTTGCACATTTGCATTATTAAAACAAACTGTAATCAGCAAATAAATTATAACAGATTATACTTTTGCTCAAGTAAACCATTTGAATGTGTGACTTTTACTTGTAACAGAGTATTCCTACCCTATGGGTTTGCTGCCTTTACTCAAGTAAAGTTGCTGCTGGTGTTTGTTATCCTATAATATAACGAGCTCTGACTGTTCTGATCTATGCAGCATAAATAGGTGATTTATTAACTACTAATTAAGCCATTTGTTACATTTTACAAACCCTATATTCGGGGTGTCTCATTACAAAGTGGCACTTGAAAATGTAAACTTACCAACTAAGTGTAATGTGTTGTGACTTTGCACTGCATGGCAGCAGGGTGAGGAGCGCTTTTAATTTACCTTTAATTAGATTCTCTGGCAAGTGCCTGGATGAGAGGATGAATAAAGATGAGTGTTTTGCTATCAGAGGTGTCATCGCTGCGCCCCTGCCCACCTCCAGTATAGACAGTTATATAATTTCACACTGAATCATCCCTGACAGCTAAAAATCTCAGAGGAGGAAGGGAGGAGGAGGAGGTTTGTTCTTGGGACAGAATGTGATCAGTTTCGGGGGTCAGGAGGTTTTTTTTGTGGGCTGATGAAGAAAAAGTTTGGGTGTCCCTGAAATGC
>BRZM01001888.1:0-30232 GCA_033238685.1 Lates japonicus
AAAAAAAAAAAATTAGGAAAGAGACAGAGAGAGATAGATACAGAAGAGAGCGGTGCTTCATTTCCATGGCGTTACCATGGCAACAGCAGCGCAGGAGAGACGGCGAGGTGCCCTTCTGCCGTCGCAGCGCCTCGCCGCCGAATATTAACCAGGCCTGTACGCTCAGGTGCTAATTAGGAGAAGAGGAGGGGAGGGAGGGGAGGGAGGAGGAGGGAGGTCAGGGAGGGAGGAGGAGAGGGGACGACAGTGAGAAAAAAAAGAGAGTGAGGAGAGGAGAGGAGAGGTCAGGAGGGGAGCAGTGGAGGAGGGATTCTTTTTCTTTTTTCTTCCTCCACAAGAGGCGACAAGAGAGAGGAGGAGGAGGAGAGAGAAGAGGAGGAGAGGTGGAGAGAGGAGGTCAGGGAGGGGGGTGAAGCAGAAGAGGAGAAGAAATGGGAGTGAGGGAAGGGGAACAGGTGGCGAGGGGAGGAAGAGGAGAGGAGATGGGAGGGAGAGAAGGTCAGAAAGAGGTGAAGAGGAGAGGAGTAGCAGGAGGTCAGAGGGTAGGAGAAGAGGAGAAGGGGGGAGGAGAGGGAGTATGAGGGGAGGAAAGAGAGGAGGAGAGGAGAGAGGAGAAGAAGGAGACAGGAGGACGAGGAGGAAAAAAGGTAGGCGTAGGTGAAAGGAGGAGGGTCAGGAGAGAAGAAAAGATGGAGGCAGAAGAAGGTCAGAAAAACTGATAAGGTGAGGAGTAACAGAAAACAGAGGGGGAGTAACACAGAAGGAGGTGAGGAGAGGGAGAAGGTGATAATTGGAGGAAAGGAGAGGGTGGAAAAATTACAGAGAGGAGGAAGCAAAAAGAGAAAGTGAAGGAGATAAGGAGAAAGGAGGAGGAGAGAGGAGAGAGATAAAAAGAGAAGACGAGGAGAGAGGAGGACAGAAAGGAGAGATAAGGAGGAGGAGAGACAAAGAGGAAGTAAGGAGAAATGAGGAGGGAGGGGAGGACAGAAAGATGAGGAGGAAGGACGAGAAGAGGAAAAGATGAAGAGGAAAAAAGAAAGGGAGGAAAGGAGGACAGGAAGGAGAGATATGAAGACAGGAGTGAAAGTGGATGAGGAAGAGAGGGGGGTGGAGGAAGGCTGAGAGAACAGAGGAGTAGAAGGAGACAAGGTAGGTAGGTAGGAGAGAAGGAGAGAGGAGGAGAGGTAGGAGAGATAAGGAGGAAGGGAAGGTGAGGAGGACGGAGAGAGGAAGTCTCGTCTTCTCCGAGCCTGTCAGGTTGATCTGTTCTGCTCCGAGAGGTCAGTGGAGGACAGGGAGGAGGTGAGAGAGGGGGAGAGACGGAGGAGAGGAGGAGACAAAAGAGAGGAGGAAGATTAAAGAGAGAGAGAGAGAGAGAGCAGGAGAGAGAGAGAGCAGGAGATGAAAAGAGAGGTTTAGAGAGGTATAGAGAGAGAGAGACAGAGAGAGGGATGAGAGGAGGCGAGACAGGGGAGGTGTAGAAAGAGAGGGAGTCAGGTCAATAAAACATGCATGAGACAGTCGCTTTGTGTACATCTGTGTGTGTGTCTGTGTGTGTGTGTCTATATCTGTGTGAGCATGTACTAAGAGTGTGTATATGTGTGTCCATTTACATGTGTGTGAATCTGTATGTTTGTCCTTTAAAAGGTGTCGTCCTCCGTCTTCATCATGTGTGTGTTTGCACGTTTGTATATACGTGTGCGTCTCCATCTCGTGTGCGTCTTCATCTTGTGTGCGTCTCCATCTCGTGTGCGTCTCCATCTCGTGTGCGTCTTCATCTTGTGTGCACGTGTGTGTGTCTTCGCCTCGTGCATGCACATATGCACGAGTTGTGTTTTTACTGTGCGTGTCTTGATTTCGCCTCTCGTGCATATGCGTGTCCTCACATCACGTGTAAGTATTTCCAAGTGTTTGCGTGCATGAGTGTCTCCATATGTGGATGTGTGTGTTTTCACGTGTGTGTGTGTGTGTGTGTGTGTGTGTGCTGGTGTCCTCAGCTAACACAGCCGCCGACTCCATCCAGCCATGCGCAGCTATAAGCCTGAGAGACTCTGTGTGCGACTGAGCCACAGACTTATATTGTATATAGGTCAGTGCAGTGCGGTCCACGCGCCGCCACACGTCATTCAACAGAGGATGTCGTGATGGAAAAATAAAAAATAAAACGAGTGTTAAAGGAACAGAAATGCTAAAGTTTTAAGGAGACAGATCCGCCGGACAAACGTTAAAGAGATAAAAGATGATAATCCAACATTATTCATGTGCTTTCACGTCTATGAGCGACAGAAGTTGAATGACAGTCTCCCGTTCAGTCTGGTAAGGGTAATGCTGAATTTAAAAGTGTGGCTCCATCGAAGGAACACCAGGTCAGATGTCCTGGGCCCTGGCTCAGAGGAGGCCCTCTAAACTTTAAATTATCTGCTTGAATAATTACATATTTGTTCAAAGTTTATACAGTATTTATGAGTTACAAACGCTTGTTATTTATGTAAGGTTTGAAAACTTTCCCTCCCCATTATGCAAAGAATGGTTCGGTCTGTATGGCTGCATTTGCACAGATGATGATACAAAGAAGTTTAAGGGCCTTTATAGATCATGTTGTCCCAGTAACAGACACAAGGCTGACCTGATCACTGCTATCCACTTTCAGCTGAATTGATGCTAACACTTTAGCATACACTAAGCTAAGTCTAAAATTTAAGATGAGTGACTCCAGTTGTGCCACATTAGCATGAGTAATTAGCACGCTGCAATATAGAAACTACACTGAGTGATAGTAGACTCCATGCTAGCATACGTTTTATGCTACACATTAAACAAGTAGACTGCATACCAACACTTCACTTTAACATTAACTTTATAGAGTGATGGCAGTGACAACGACACATTGGAGACACAGTCTGGAAGTCCCGCCCACACACCCGCCCAACCAATCACAGCTGTCGACGTCGACACCTGCCATTTACAGCATGAAAGAACTAATTAAAACCACTTCAATGTACATCAGCATGATTAAAACTACTCTTTATTTTTTTCTTTGTTTTCCCATTGGCTAACATGGAGGGGGCGGGGTTTATGACCTATACTATCGCCAGCCACCAGGGGGCGATGGAGATGTTTTGGCTTCACTTTATGGAGCTGCCATGTCGTTCATCTTTTACAGTCGTATAGTGATAGAGAACTTGATGCTAAAACACATCAGCTACATTATACTCAGTGATAATCGATGTCTGTAAATAAGGCCATTGAGTTTTACCTGTACTCTCAGTTCCCAGAGAACTGTACAAACAGTGGGCGTCTGTCCACAGCTGGTGTTACTGTCACTAAGAACGTATGCACTCAGGGTCCTGTAAGGCGCTTTGGATAAAAGGTTCCACCAAATGGCATATTTTAATGGCACGTTAAATCCTTTATGGGGATTTAGTGAAAGGACTTAGAACTTTCTATTAAAAAAATCATTTTATTTTTGGCCTGTCCTTTATAGGATAAGCTTAGCCATAGGCAGCCTGCAGTTTATTCTGATGAAAGATTATTCTTAAGGTATTTCATTTTTTTTTTTTTTTTTTTTACATAGTATAGACAGTTGAGACATATCACCAGTCATGACAAAGAGAGGGTTTTATATCCACACAGAGCTGCAAAATCAAGTGAATGAAATGTTGGGTTTCTTCATTTCTGCTTGTAAAATACCAGCACGTGTTATTTTAAGTGTTTTTGGGCTGGAGTCTAAATCTTCACATTATTGAGTTTTTATGTCAGTTGAAACCATTAATGACGACTGTAAACTGTCACCTCACTGTCTTCTTACACAAAAAAAAAAAAAAATTTTTTCATGCTGCAAGCTTTTAAACCTACATACAGTAATTAACTGGGAGCTGAATTCACATTTTATTCCCTGAGTTCTGCCTCACAGGCACACCTTCTCCTCTCAGACTCTTAGATATACCATGATAAGCTGTGATATATGATGGCTGAACCACCTAATCACAAATGGATTCTTATTTATTCATAAATATTTAATTACGAAAGCTCCTTTGAGGCTAAAACCTAACAGATTACTAAAATAAGAACAGAGAAAGTTAACTGAGGAATCATTTACCATAGAACATTAGTCAAATTCTGTCAAAGAATTCTTTCCAGACCAAGTGGCCAGGGCAAAAAACATCCAGGCTTTCTTTCTCATCTCTGTCCAATCGGTCAAAAAAGGTTTATACTACATGTTATGACCTGAGACAAGTCTGATTAATCCGCTCTGGGCTTCTTCTATCTTACAGTGCTGAAAATGTTTGAGGAAGTTTGAAGCACTAAAGGAAGACTGAAATCTACTTTTGAGTAATGCTCGCAAAACTCATTTTCATTGCAACCGTCTCCCCGTCACTGTTACTTTCTTCGAAAACCGTCCATCACCCAAATTGTACCAACATACCTGTCTTTGAAGATAATTATGTTGAAAAAATTCTGATCAACTGGGAAATTTTCAATCCCAAATCACTAGGTAACTCATGGTAAACCAACCCTGACACATTGTCCACATATCTCTGCGTACTTTTAGTTTTTCATGGTTTCATCTTAATACCACAGGATACAGTAATTTCAGTCAACGATATTCTATTCACTAACTTGTGGGCTACCTTGCAAGGTCCTGGCCAAACCATTGGGACAAATATGGGCATCTTGCTCAAGGAAACTTTGACATGTGGACAGAGGATGGAGCTGCCAACCCTGGGATTAGCAGAGGACACACTCTACCTCTTGAAACATAGCCTCAATATCCCCAAAGCTAGCTCTGTAAGAAAATGGTTTTCCCAGTTTGAAAGTTGAACTTGAGTGGTCTGCAAAGAACCCTGACTTCAAACCCTATCCAACACCTTGGGAATGAACTGGAGTGCCAGAGGCAGCCAGGTTCAACATCTGAACCTAAGGAGATTAACGCCCATGGTTTTGGAAAGACATGTTCTGCCATCACAAATGGGCATAATATTCAGGTGTCTGCCTACTTTTGGCCACATACTGTTAAGCATTTAATATGTGGTTCTTGTTGGGAGCAGCCTGAGAGAAAACTCTACCTGGGAGGCTCAACTCAGGACGAAAACAGAGAAGAGAGTGATATTCACCCACCTCCACTGAATGTATCTGTATCCTCTACATACAGTCAATCTAGTTTGCTACCATCATCTAAAACAACCCTTCCATCTGTCTCGTTTCTGTTTTTTTTTTTTCCCAGGACTTTCCTCTGACACGCTCACTCAGGGATTACAGGAGTATCACCGACTGCCTCCTTCCTGCTGCTTCCTCGTACCGTCGCTGTTTGAGGAATTCAGGCTCCATCTACCACTGCTCTCATTGTGAGTTGCTCCGGATGAGGCTGCCTAAAATGCAAATGTAAATGTAAATAACCGTCCAGTGATGGTACTTGTGCGTACAAAAGCGCTGCTGGGGGTGTATTGCATTCTTTGCAGTGCGGTGGGGAGGTGGGGTGGGGTGGGGGGTAAAAAAAGAAAGAAAAAAAGAAAAGGCTTCCTCCTCTTCCTCCTGAATAGGCAGGATGGGCCACCTCGCCGAAGAGAATTCCATTAGTATTGGTTTCTGTGGAGGGTTTTACTGTCACATGGGCTGTAATGCTGCCTCAGAGGGCCTTTACGGCCTGCCAAGAAAAATTTCTGGAGACGGGCGTGGAGGGAGCCCTGCTGAGGAATAAAAAAAATGAAAAAGAAGCTCAGGACTCCACAAAAAGACTTCTAATAAACTTTTATCAGTCACAGTGCTTCGCTCCAGACCAGATTTATTCTTTCACGTTACTCTATTTCCATTCTGTCTTTTATAACTGCTTTTACAACGCTGTGGGTCTGGATCTGAGGCAGGTTATAGCTGCACGCCTTACGGCCGATCTCCACAAGACAAGAACAGGAATGTGAGCTAAATTACCCGAACATTTTTTTCATGTTTTGGTTCTGATTTAAAGCCTGATTACAACCACTGATTTGTCTGTCATGGCTGGTGTTGAAGCTCATAAAGAATCTGTACAACTTAGAGGAAGTTGACTCTTAATAAGATTCAAATATCTCAATTCCGGTTTGAGCTGGTTAAGAACGAACGTGTGAAAGACCTAACTGTACCCTACAAAGACTGAATGATGTAATGCCAAGTCTTTACAGTCGCTTGAGGTATTAAAAGTCTTCCCGTGTGGTCCGGGCTTTACTTTCAGCTGTAAAAGCCGCAGCCAGGATGAGCATAAAGGGGGAAGGGAGCTGTACATCATTCTTGTTCCGATTCAACAGAGTTTTACCACTCATCAGATGTGGCAATCAGACAAGAGACTACTACTTCCAACATACCTGTAGATGTAAAAACCAACACAAAGGTTGTAAAAGTTAGTGATGGCTACATTTGGTGATTTTCAAAAAGAGGACAGAGGTCAAGCACCATCTTTATGAGTTCCTCTAACCTTTTCTGCCGAGCCTTTGGACTATCCTGTTATACCAGCATGAACTGCCATTAAATTTTCACTTCTGATGACATTGAAGTCATTTTCTGTAGATATGGTTGCTACAAGAGGTAAAGGTTTGCCATGTCAGTGTCATGTTGTACCAGTTGGTATTTCTCTATGTCGACCTACAAAAACCTGTCCATCTGGGCTGATCTCATCCACACTGCTGGAAATGTCTCTGTTGCTGGTTTTCTAGCTGTGGCACAGTTAAGACAACATCCTGCCCTACAGACTTCTGACCCCCATGAATACTAGACCTAAACTCAGGATGTGGCGGTAACTCAGAGGTCTGGAACCAACCAGGCTACCTTCATATTCCATAAAGAAAAAACTACAAAGAACATGGTTGGATCAAACAAAAACTTGTGTTTGTAGCCTGAAATGGCTCAGTCAGTTTTCTGGACAAGGATCGACCAAGTTTTCTATTCATGGAATAGAGTTTGAGTAAAAGACTAAGCTTTGACCCCGTTAAGGAAACTTACCCTGATGAAATTATCCATAAGATCTACTTTGCTTTTACTTGTACTGCAATTCTCATCTGTCAATAAAATGGTCTCTGGGTGGCGCTTTTATAGTCTTTTTTTAGGATAACTCTGATATTTTTGAACCTGGGCCTTATTTTTACCATGTTTTTGGGTGTAAATGGTTGACAGGGACAAGAATCGTCCTTTGGAATTGGTTTAGTAATGATCAAGAACAGTGTACCTGAACCACTAAACAACTGCTCTAATGTAATCCAGTGGGCATTTGTCCATATCAATGGACGTCCATCGCTGGAATCGCACAGTGGTGGAAGAACGCAAACAAAATAAAAGGTTTCACTTCTGTTAATCTCCATTTTTCCCCTTTGAAAAAACTCCACCACCTCGTCAATTCTTGGTGATAACCGCACAAAACAAAAATTTATTCTCATTTGTACACAGATTAAAAATAAATTCCAAACATTTCCAGATGTAGAAATGATCGAGTTTATCTTGCTGATGGTTTCAGGAAAAACCTGAGCGACTTTACACCTCAACTCATTTCTCTACAAGCTGCAGACTGTGAGTCGCCTCTAACTTGCACATCAATATCCAATTATTACTTGTAACGTTCAGGGTTTTTTTTCCCTTTCCTTTGATTGCCTGCATGTACACATATTATCTCATTGGCAATAACTTGGACAAGCTCTTATCTCACTTATGAGAAACCTGAGAGAGATGCGTGCCCGAGATTAGCTGGGATGCCGAGACACGTACACACCTTATCTTGTTTACTGTTTGGCTTCTGCAGTCTGCCTAAACTCTGTTTCCATGGTAATATTAGGATTATGCCATGCTGAAATATTCTGAATATTGTTTATTCGTGTATGAATCAATCGGATATTGCCGATGCTCTGATTGCACTGATTTCTGAAAGGGCTTCATGCATCTGCCTCTCCCTCATCTGTTCTGTTCTACCTTGTTCTTTCTCTATTTCAACATTCATTTTTATTTTTGTGATTGTCTATTCTGTGTTTATCATTCAGCCAGTAGCCAAATATTCTGCTTCTTTTCTGCCTCCTCTCAAAAACATGACCACAGAGACAACGAAAATCTCCTCCTGCGACTCCTGGTTTTGCACAGGGAGGTCACAGGTCAGAGTAGGTATTCAGTGCCTTGCTGAAGGGCCCTTGAGCAAGGAGGTTTGCTCCATACAGCGGGGCCTGAAGCTCCTTGCTCCCCACTCGAGCCCTGAACAACTAACCAGGGGGAAATCAAAGTTAAATAAAGAAAATGAAAGGAGAATAAATAATCACAGTCAGTGGGGCACGGAGCTGCAGCTGAACAAATCTTATTTTGATTTCGATGAGGGCGCTGGGACCGAACGAATAAAGCGAGAAGAGAGGAGAGCGATTAGGAAACAGGGAAGGTGGTGGTGGTGGTGGTGGTGGTGTGTGAGGGAGGGAGGGGGAGGAGAGCTGGGTGAAACAGGGAGGAGCAGTTGAAGGAGAAGACAAATTGAGAAACACAAGGTCGGTGACACAGACACACACACACACACTTGCTCTTTTCCACTCGGTTTTATCAGCATCAGGTTTTAATCTAACAGGCTGCTCCTCCTGCTCACAACAAACACCTGCAGCACCATCTGATACCAGGAGGAAACACTGCAGCCTCCTGCTGAGGAGCCACATCCACCCACTCTGATCCTCCATATCCCACTCACCTATTACACTCATGTCGTCTTTGTTGACGTTATTTAGCATGACTGGCTCAAAAAAAAAAATCATAAGAAGCAACATCAACCTGCATCCTCTAGTCCCAGACCCTGACCTTGACCTCCCCTCAACATCACCAGTCCTTCAGAGATCAGTTTTTATTTTTTAACACCAACAGATAAATAAATAAAGACAAAACGTTACAAATATTCATGTGAATTGGGGCCGAGGGTCATTTTTTCGATACTGGTGAAGATACAAGACTTGAGTTTTTGTGCTGAAATCAAAATAATTTTTTTTCTGATGCTTTGCTTTGAGAAATACAAAAATTTTGTTTAAACAAAAGCAGCCGAACAAGGGCATGAACACAGTCAGGAACAGGATTAAATCAGGAACTATCTGATCAAAGAAGGAGTAAATAAGACTGACAAATCTGACCAGACATTCAGAGTCAGGTTTGGTGTTTGGTTTTGTTTTTGATCTTCTGCAAAACAGAAACATTGATGTTCAGATTTTCTGTGTGGGTTTCTGTTGGTTTCCTCCCACAGTCCAAAGACATGCAGGTTAATTTGTGACTCTAAATTGTCTGTAGGTGTGAATGTGAGCATGAACGGTTGTTGGTCTGATCTGTCCAGGGTGTACTCCGCCTCTCTCCCAGTGTCGGCTGGGATTGGCTCTAGCCTCCACGACCCTCAAAGGATCAGCGCTATAGATAATGGATGGATGGAGGGTTCAGTAACCACCCAAACTGTGCAGATTTTATTTGTTTGATGAAGCTTTCATTCAGATCTCATGGTCTTTGGTCAGTCGTCAAGAAGACTGAGGAAGTTTAAATCGTTCTTATTGTTTATAATTTCATATATTGCCTTATTTATATCTTTTGTATTTAATAATATTTATTGTTTGCTTATTGATGCCTTTTTGAATTTTGCCATCCCTGTTTGCTCCTGCAACAAGGTGAATTTCCCTGCTGTGGGACTAATAAAGGATTATCTTATCTTATTAGAAGTGGTTGTATATGGTAATGAAGGGATGGTAACCCCTGTCTGTTGTCAGATGTGAATGAGTTTGATCATGAGTTAAGAATGGTTTTTGCTCAACACTTTGCTATTTAAAAAAAGCATAAAAACTATTCTTGCAACAAACTAATTATTTAAATTATTATCTGTTTATTTTATTCTTAACAAAAATCACCTGGTCTATAAAACCAAAAAAGTGAAAAACGCACAAGCAACAAACCCTCACAGTTCCCAGGAATCAGGGAATTACTCAATACAATCAATTACTGATCTTTCTGTTGATCCACTATCAAACATAAATCTTGTTCCTCTTTACTGACATCAACTCGCTCATTGTTTTACTTGTGTTGTGGAAACCAGGCTGTTAACCTCCTTCAGAAAAACGTTCCCAAACCAAAGGGAGGAACACTGTGTGATGTTATTTCCACACATAGCGCACGTCATTATAACCAAACTCCACTCGACCAAATTAGAACCAGAGTTTAAAAACCTTGTTATGGCGATCGCCTATAGAGCTAACCGAGCCGCTGCAGCTGTGCACAGCCGCACAGCTGAGGTTTTAAGGTGGAATTGGAAACTTTTAGGCAGCTGGGTCAGATTCGACTCGGCGGGGGACTCCGTCATTAAAGGGGCCGATCAGTGAGATTTTTACTGTCCCGTAACGCAAACTGACCATAACACATCTGCAGGGGGGGGGTTGGACGGAGATGGTGATCAATACGCATGACTTCATTTCCTGAGCAGGTGGCTTTGGAAACCTTCACCTCCTGGCCTCGTTCTGGGATGAAAGTAAACAAAAACATGTTTGTGATTCTCAGTGTTTCTCAGCAGCTGAATGAAGAGGAAAGACGAGGCTGAGTGTAGAACAAGTGGAGAAGCAGCAGATGCAGATGCTTCCATGCAGGACACAAAGCTCAGAGAATGGATTTATCGGTAAGAAAATGATGCGAGTCAGTCACCAGAGCTCAACCCAACTTATGGGAACTGCACTAAACTCATAGAGCAAACCAGGGAGGTTCACTATGGGTGATTATTTTTCTCTCCATCATCATCAAAACACACATCGTTCATCGCTTCGGTTCAGTTCAGAAAGCTGGAGAATCTGTGACAAAGAGCACAATGAGTCTTGTTCTTTTTAAAAAATCTTTTAGCATTTTAATTTTAATTATATGGAGAATTAAATCAATGCAGGTTGTCTATAATTAAATCATTTTCATTCCAAAACATTTCCAAGATCATTTAAAATCAAATTCATGACTGACTTTTGCAGAAATCATTGTCTTTCTTTATCTTTCTTACTCAAACACTACAGATAAGTATAAAGGTAAACAGTACATCTATGTGGTCTCGTGTGGAGGTGAGTTTTTTGTAGGAATATGGTTGTTAAAGAGTCAAGTTAATCTATATTTTGCCAACAGTCCAGAGCAAGTATAAAGTAAAAGACAGCATTAGATTCAGAGGAAGGTTGAAAGATTTCACAGAGGAGAAGAGAAAATTAAAAGAGGGATAAATTAAATGTTTGTGGCAATTAACACCTCACAAATTCATGACTCTTAAGGCTTAATATTTATGAAATTTAATTTAGGAAACTGCAGACACTGGTTTAATATAAATGTCAGCAAGTGGTATAAAAACTGTGAAGGATGTTTCTTCAGGTTAAAACTTTCTCTTGGTTTGGAAATCAGCACGACTGCAGAGCTGTGACTCCTCTGAAGACACATGATGTATATGTGTTGATAATCAGCTGCAACATCAGCAGCATTTCTCACATCCTGTACTTCACACCTAAAGATTTAAGACGTGTGTCAGCTGAACAGGTAACAGCAGCAACAAGTCGTAGTATTAAGAAGTATTAGTTGATCTTAAAAGCACTCATGCATGCACAAACTCGCAGTTAAGAGGAAGTATAGGAGTGTCTGAGTGTTAAAGCCTCCAGCTGGTGGAGGGAAAGTTTGTCTGTGTCACTCTCCATAGCTGAAGCAAGTCAAGCCTTTAAAGTGTTTTAAATGTTTCTAAATGCTGTAAAACACACACATATATTCCTGTATCCTCTATCTGTTCAACTGAGTGAAGTATTTACACACATTTCCCTCAGGATCTTGACAGAAAAAAAACTTAACAAACAGAAAGAGCGTGTTTGTCCTGACTCCTGCCGACAGGTCTGTGGGGTGCAGGTTAATGAGGTTAATGTTTTCTGGAAGAACACTTTATTTTCTTGTTTTCAGAGGAGTGGCGGTATCCGGCGTTTCCCCCACTACGTAATGAGCCGACGGTTTTAACCTGCTCTGGAAAAAAAAGGTTTGATTTCCAGGTGTTTGTGTCGGTTTCAGTCAGGGAGGTTTGGAGGCTGGAGGGTTCTATGAGGGTTTCCTCGCGCGATGCTCTCGCAGTTTTGGGATTGCTGCAGCTATTTTAATCAAAATAAAGTGATTATGAATATGCAAATTGAGTCATTTACTAATTGTCGCAGCCAATCCCTCCCTGTCTGTGGCTCCAAATTAAGCTGAAATTTTGGGAAAAACTCATTTTGTGCCAAGAATGGATGCCGCTTTTCACGCTGATGTTTGAGGGTCAAGGGTTCACTGGCTGCTATACTGTAAACAGTGTCTATCGCTGCTGTGTGTCCTTGAGCAAGACATTAAACCCCCTCCCCCCTGTGACCTCTGACCTCTCTGCTAAAATAAAAACAAAGGTAGGTTTCTATCAGCCAAACTCCTGATGAAATAATCTGAAATATTTCCACTGAAGCACTAAAAAAAACCCTCCTCTCCTGTACAACAACCTGAGTCTCTAACATGGAGCGCCGCTGTTACTGACACTCACACACACTGACTTTATTTAATGAGCAGTTTGTATTTTTGGCCGAAAACGGCGGGCTGCACACAGCGGAGGAACGGCCCCGAACGGTGGCTGGTTTTAATCACACACACACACGCACAGGGAGGCATCGAGAAAACACAAGCCGCTACGCATTAATATGCATGCACGAGCAATGGGAAGCGCACGTAGGGATGCTTGCACACACACACACACACACACACACACACACACACAAACACACACAATACACACACACACACACACACACACACACACACACACACACACACACACACACACACAAACATCAAGCTGCTCGTTCTAACAGGCTAAGCTTTACTCCATTTGGTTAACTGTTTTGATAAAAGTAGAGCTACACCAGTGGAAGGAGGGAGAGGAGGAGGTGGGAGGAGGGGATGTGGGGGAGGGTAGATGGGGTGTGTGTGGGGGGAGAAGGGATGGAAGGAGGAAATGGTTTAGGTATGAGGGGAGAAACTGAGAGAGGAAGAAAGAGGGCTTTAAGGAGAGGGGAAGGAATGGAAGGAAAGAAGGGCGGAGGGGTGACTCAGGTAGGAGGGGAGGAAGGGGTGGAAGGGAGAAAGGAGGAGATGGTTTGGGTAGGAGGGGAGAAATTGAAGGAGGGGGTGGGTGAGTAGATGGGGTTGGACGGGAGGAGGAAGGAGGAGATGGTTTAGGAGGGAAGAAATTGAGGGAGGAAGGGAGAGGACTTTAAGAAGAAGGGAAGGAAAGGAAGGAAGGAAAGAAGGAAGCAAGTGTGGGGAGAGAAGGGATGGGATGGAGGAGTGACTCAGGCAGGAGGGGAGGAAGGGATGGAAGGAGAAGAGGAGATGAAAAAGCAGAAGAAGGAGGAGATGGTTTAGGTAGGAGGAAAGAAGGGTGGAGATAGGGAAAAAAGGAGGGATAGAAGGGGAAGGGGAGGGAGGAGGAGATTCAGATAACAGGAGAGAAAGGAAGAGAAAAGAAGGATGAGAAGAAAGGAATGGATGAAGAGAAGAGGAAGGAGGAAGGAAAGAAGATGGTTTAGGGATTAAAGAAATGAAGAAAGGATGAGATGAGGAGGGGAGGAAGGAAGGAGGAGAAGATGATGGATTGAAGAGAAGGAAGGAGGAGAGTCAGACAGGAGGAGATGAGTGGAGAGAAGGGTGAAGAAAGAGTGAAGAGGAGGAATGAAGGAAGGAGAGGGAGAAGGAGGAGGAAAGGAGAGGGAAGGAAAGGAAAGGGGAAAGGAGATGATTCAGATGGGAGAGAAAAGGAAAGGAGAAGGGGAGGAAAAGGAAATGATTCAAGAGGAGATGGATGAAAAGAAGGAAGAATTGAAGGGAGGAAACATGGAAGGAGGAAGATAGGAGGTAGGAAAGGAAGGATGGACAGACAGAGGAGAGGAATGAAGGGAAGGAGGGAGAGTCAAACTGGAGTGAAGGGAGAAATGAAGGAGGGAGGAAGGAATGGAAAAAGGGAAGAAGGATTAAAGAAGGAGAGGAAAGGAGAGAAAAATAAGACAGAGTAAAGAGGAGTAGAAGAAAGAGGGGAAAGGAAGGATGGAGGGAGGGAGAAGATTACTCAGGAGGAGAAGAGGAAGAGGGATTAAAAGAGGGAGAGAGGCGGCGTGTCACGAGACGAGGAGTGGAAGAAAAGAGGGAGGAAGGAAGCAAAGAGGGAGGGAGGGAGGGAGAAAAAAGGAGGAGGAAGGAGGGATGGAAGGAGGGAGAAGTGTTGAGCTGGAAGGCCAAATAATGGAGCAGCTCATCTCATGGTGAATTTGAATGGAGGCTGAATTAATTTAAATCTCATCACGGCCCGCCCTCTAATACCTTATCAGTTCTGCACGGAGACAAGGGACGTAATCGCATTAGACCCGCCACTCTGCTCTACTGCACTCTGCTACACACACACACACACAACACACACCAGACACACACATCAACCAACAGATACACACATACAGTACCTGTGCTGGTATGTGCTGCTTTTTTATTACACACAAACACACACCACACTGTGCATGTACTGCTGAGCATGCTGTCAAGGTAGTGTGTGTGTGATTTCATGCCAAAATGCGGCATTAAAACCAAAACACACACACATGCACACACACACAGTGTGAAGAAATGCCCCCATGAGTACAAAACTAGCAAGACAACAGCATGCATGTAGCTATACACACTTATTAAAACACACACAGAGGAACAAATGAAGGACTAAAACACACACACACAGCATGCAAACACACACCCGTGGGTGCTACAGCGTAGCATGCACGCTCACACACACACACACACACACACTCAGCATGGAGACACACTGACGAATGGGTGTAAAAACACACACAGACACACACAGTGTTGTATGGAGCCGGACTAGCAGAGCAGCCTTCCAGTTACCTTCTAGGGGAAAAGGCTCATGGGAAGTTATGCGCTTGGCTGTTGACATTGGCCGAGGCAGGACGAAGAGCTTTTACAGCTCACTCCTCACGCCTGAAATGTACACACACACACACAATACGCTTAACACACTCATCCACAGCCAAAAATTCACTCATACACACACACACTCTCCAAACAAGATGGCGGCTGAGTTATAGGTCTAAACTCACACACTCTAAAACAAGATGGCTGTGAGAGCAGCCGCCACTGCCGCCGCCGCCACCGATGCGATCAATGCAACTTCTGCCAGCGAACGCCACGTTTTGTCACTGAGATGGCGGCTGATAAGAGGAAAAAAAAAACCAAAACAACAAAACTCTCAGATACCAGCGACTCGGGGAGGCCGAGTTTGTCGAGTTGTTTGTTTTTCATTCCTGTGGATAACCGGACAAACACGGAGGATGTGACTCTGATAACAGAAACGGTTTCAGGTAATCAGGTTTTGATGTCGGTCCCTGAGAATCAATGAACAAAGGCTTTTTTCTGCAGCTGCCTATTAGACTCACATCACTATTGGACCTTGTGTGTTACTTGTTAAGACTTTGTTTAGCCATGCAGGTTTCTCCTTTTTTCCTCATGTGCTGAGGATTTTCGGGGGGAATTTTTCTCGTCTCGAGCTGCAGATCTCGGCCACGTTGGCTGAGTTTGCTGCGTTTGTTTTTCATTCCTGTGGAAACTGAACAAACGCAAAAGGGATGTGACTTTCTCTTGAAGTTTTAAAGCTGAAACTGTAGCAGATATTCAGCTGGTAACTTTAGGTTTTTGGTGTCACTTTCTCAGAATCAACTGGTGAAAGAAAAGACTGTTAATAGTTAGAGTTTGAGGGTAACTTCCTCTTCAGCTACATCTATGACCTGCAGATCAAATTCTTCTGAGTATTCTCTGAGGAAAGGCATTCTGGGAACTGTAATCAATATGTGCTATAGAAATCAACGTGTAAAAGTTAAGTTCCTACATTTTATCCAAGTATAGAGAAAGTATAGCCGCATAGAGAGGAAGAGGACTGAACTCATTCGGCTGTATATAAAGATGGACGCCACGTCTCCACTTCCTCCCACCGCAAAAAATTAAGCCATACGAGTGGATTCAAGCGCTGCCATCTTTGTGCTGGTGATGTCATTTGGAGCCAGAGTTTAGTTTGGTTTACGTCTCGTCCACTAACACGGAGGGGGCAGGGTTTATGACCAGCCATCAGGGGGCAGTTGAGATGTTTTTATTCTTTATTACTATTATATCAGCACAAAACAGCTACAGTGTGGTTGTGATTAAGAAAAGATTGTGGTTATTGCTCGTCAAAAATCTGAGGTGCTACATGTTCATTTGTTTCTCGAAATTTCACATCCGTGAGTCCAAACAAACACCAGCTACGTCACATCAAAGGTCACCTGATGCCTGTCGTCGTTAATAAAAAAGCACACTGCTGCTTCTAGCACAGGCACTGAACACGAGCGTTGAATATTAACTGTGCTCCAAACGGTTATCCAATACGATTCCCAGGGATCCTGGACTCAACTGACTGAACTGAAGACGTATTATGCAGGAATATTTTCACTAATCCTTCATCACTCATTGGTTGCTCGTTGTGGTGTGACAGGTTCGGTCTCCTAATGAAGTTTAGCAAAAGTTCAGGCAGTCAGATGCCATCTCCCTGCTGTCAGTTCACCTCCATCCCTTCAGCACCTCAGCTGTGGATGCCTGGTCATCTCCTATCAAACCCTCTAATCAGACGTTTCCCTCTAATGCTCCATCCCTCATCACCACCACCACCATATCAGCTCCAGGGGGAAGTTTCCAGATACATCCAGCTGCTTCCCATGGTGATCTACTTCCTGCCAGAGTCTAAGCGCCAAAATCTACTCCTCCTGTGCACAATAGATTTAATTTTGCTTCAGTTTTTCCTCTTTTGTTCTTTTTATGAATCTCTCCTGATTGAACTACATTTACCACTTTACCACAATTAGGAAGATGCTCAGTTCTAAAAACAGGTTTGTCGCACCAAAATACTGTCTAACAGGAGGTGTATCCACAAGCTGATGGGGAGGAAAGGAAAGGTCGCACCTGAACACAGCAACACTTTTCCAACCTTTTCCACAAACTAAATTGTACGGTACAGCTAATTATCATTTGTTGTGAAATGTCACAAAAAGCCCAGAGGAAATGGCAAAAAATTAATAGCTGCCGGCCCTGAAACAAATTACTTTAATAGCGAGGGGAGAAAATAGTGATTTCATTATGAGCAGAAGTGAAGTTAATATAATACAATTTATTTGGTGTTGACTGTCTTTATATCGGAGTGGCATCTAAAAAGCATGTCGAGGTCACTCCACAAGTCGCCAATTTACATCTGAACTCTTTTCGTGAGTGAGTAAACGTGACACCTCTCAAACAAAACTTTACTGAAAAACCAAACAACGCATGGGTTAAAGGTCCGAGCCGAGAATCCAGAGGGGCTCTCTAGGCTGCGGATGCACTCAAGGATGAAACACAACAGGCTGTTGATTAAGTTTTAAGCTTAATGTAAAAATTTCATGTAAAATCCTAAATATTTAATGAGCTTAAATGACAGAAGTCTGCAGCAGAGTCACTAAACATGAAACAGATTCACCACAGGTTTTAATTCTAGAGGTCGGGTGAGTTCACAGCTTCTGCACACGGCAAGCAACGAGTCAAAACTTTTAATCAACTTTTTTTATTCCCGCTCACACTGTGGCGTTCTTCCATCCACGACGGCCAACACTGGATGTTTGATAATCAGGGAAGGAGGGATGATTTTTGGACAAGTTCGAGAAGCAACGGTCACAGATTTTCTCTGAATTCCTCGAAGGAGGCACAGTGATGGGAACAGAAAACCCCTTTTCATCAGGAACAGATGTTTCAAATTTCTTGTCCTTGATATAAACCTGTTTAGTCACAATTTCCATGTATGATAGAAACCCTAAACAAGGGGCCCTTTTCACTGCAGATGTTTCAACTTGGGCAACATGTTTAGTAAAAATTAAAGCTGCACAAATTGATATGTTTTACATCAACAATGGATCAAATGACGCTGGGTAATGTGAAAGGAGTCTCTTTTCTGCACCCACAGAGAGTCATTATCCAACTCTGCAGCTCTGAGAAGCTTTTCAGCCTCTTTTAGCTTGAGGTTTCTTCCCGTTAAAAGGGAGTTTTTCCTCGCCACTGTATTTGCTCATGGGGGAATGTTGGGTCTCTGTAAATAATATAAGACTGACTAAACCTGCTCTATATGAAAAGTGCTCTGAGACAACTTCTGTTATGAACTGGTGTAATATAAACACCTTACTTGTTACACCAGATACTTCCAGACATTACCCTCAGGAGGTGGTGGAGACCAACAACGGAGCAAAAGAGAGGGAATACTGATCATAAACACACTCCACATGAGTGATCATGTTGCTATGTGTGTAAATAGGTAGCTCTTTGCTAAAAATGAGTAAGATTAAATATGTAGGGATGGCGCTTGGTTGGGGGATTCCTTATAATTAGGTTTAGCTTGAAACTTGTAGCTTGTAAGTAACAAGTCATAAATCACTCAAACTGAAAGATTTAACACACTTGTTGTCTGAAAAGGCAGAAATAATTCTGATTGGCAGCCTGATTAATGTTCAACCTGTAGCTACAAACTACAAATATAATGTTGATTAGATGTACCTGACACATCGGTACACAACCTTCATTTTTACAAGCCGCTCCAAAAACTGGCAGTCCTGATGCAGATTTATTAAGCTGAAAGGTCTTTATTCACAAGCAGATATAAAGATGTCCTCTCATCTGAAACTATGTCTGTGTGTTCAGACTGGATTGAGTTATGACTCACAGAAGGAGTACAAATCTGAAACAAATTGCTGTAATCGGGCTGTAAGGGTTTTTAAATACCTTAATTGCTTTCACGAGCTGCGTCACAGCTGCTGTTGCTGACCATGTTGGTAAGTGGGACAAATCAATGGGACAAATACAACCACTTCCCATTGTTTTAGAGCACTGACACGCAGCTCTTTGCCTCTACCCCCTGTTAAACCTACGCTTTTCCTGGTATGACAAGTCAGAACGACTGCCATGAGAAACCTATGTTCCATGCTATTAATCTTTGTCTGTTTTACATTAAAGTCTTTTTGATGCTGACCTCAAGCAGTACCAGTAATTGGAAATAACACCTGCTGGAGCTACTATAATTGATGTTCTATCATCTATTTGTATTCATTTTTGTAACTTCTCTTTGTTCAGACTATAGCACCTACGATTTCTCCTTTGTAAATGCCTAATTTCCAAGTGATTGCTGTGTTATGATACTAACATGAATAATAATAATAGACCCGATTTGTCAGATACCCGATCACTCTCCTGTTCTTAAGCTTCTGCTTGAATTCATGTTGACAAATATTAGGAACACCTCTCAGTATAACCCAGTACAGTTTGACAGCTCCACAAATGACAGCCTCCAAAATGGCCATTAAAATAAATCAAAACTTTTCAAACAGATTCAATAAAAACTGAATATTATGATTCTTATGAAGGGAGGGTTTATTGAAGGACTGCTTTATTATGCTGCATTAGTTTTATCTAGGTGTGGGTGAGTGTAGATTAATTTGATTACCCTTTCCTGAACTGGAGAATCGCTGTTTTTATTGAAGAACTTAAAATGGGTATGACAAAAATTTTAGTTTTGTATCTATAAGTTAAATATTTGAAATGATTTACATTTGTACATTTAGTTTAAGCCTATGTGGCTGTTAAAGGAGACAGAAAATATACACCGGCCAATTAATATCAGATGACGCATAATGTAACATAACAGCAGGGATGCATAAATTACTTGTTTTGCCTGTTAATAATCCTAATATGTCAATGCATAGGTGGGGATGAATAAGTAAATGTTTGAAGCAGCAGTTTGTTTTCCTGATCAGTTGCAGCCATCTTTGTGGTTATGTGGATGCATCGCCCCAGCCCTAATGTAGCTGATGACGACAGTCATCAACTACATTAGGGCGACAGTCAACACTGCACTTCTTCGGGTCCTCAGTAATACACATGCAAAGTTTTAAGTCGATCAGATAAGCGACTGTTGAGAAAATCGATGGACAGACAGACAGAAAGAACTGCAGATTTATCCATTTATTCTTTGGATATTGAGCTCGACAATTACAATTGACTTGTCATCAATAATCAATAAAAGTGTCAGTTTTCCTCTGCCTCCTACTCCGACCTAACATCATGTCTCTACAGAAAAAAAAGCCTGATGTTCTTAAAATACAGTTTCACTTGGAATTTAAGTAGTAAATTCCTGTGGAGGCATCGTTTAAAACGCATAAGACGACACATATTTCAGGATTACTGCACTGGCTCGAGTGTAAAAAACAGTTTCCAAGAGAGAGAGAGAGTGAGAGAAGAAAAAGCACACATCTCAAAGCTGGCAGGTGAGGATATTCTGAGGTTGGAAAATTTTCATCGAAACCAGATGAACTTTCGAAGGTCTTATGCAATGAGACTGACTGCTGTTTACTGTATGTGGGAGTGTAAAAACCACACATTCTTCCTCAGAAAACACACACACACACACACAGAGTGAAACACATGTGCATGACCTAATGAACCAGCCAATAACGAGTGTGTACAAGCTCGTCAAACTGTGTGGTTTTTCACTGCGGTTTATTCTCCGTCCAAAAAAGCTGCTGGCAGGCATCTGTGCGTTTAAACGGTGGACACACGTCAGCTCGCCTGATGTGCTTAAATTACAAATGTTTTCCTGAAACCTCATCGTTTTCTAAGGATGCGCCACGGCCGAGGCGGGGGTGGGGTGGGGGTGTGTGAAGCTTTCCATAAGTTCACGGCTCTTGTTTAGAGAGTAGAATAAATCTTTTCAAGCGCAGGTTATGTCTTTGTTCGGGAATAAATACTCTGTCAAAGCTGTGAGTGTTTCAGTGAATACCACAAGTCATTGAAGATTCAATGATTTTTTTTTCTCTCACTGAAAAAAGGCCACCGTCCATTTGATTTGTAATTTAGCCACAAGCAAGGCATCTATGCTGATGAAAAGGACTTGATTTGGCTCTGAAATATTATTAAATGTCAGTTCAGTTCTTTTTAATTAGCAAAAACTAATAATGACAATAATAAAATTCTGATCTTTTGATTTTTCTCTGTCCAGACATCCATCTATCTACCGTCTGATGAAGAGAAATAATTAAATAGAGAAATTAATGAAACTAAAAAACTGTCATTGTGTTACAAAAAACTAAAAGTAAGGTTGAAATACATTCAGTTTTATCATCATTACATCTTAAAATGTGATTTAACAACTTCTGAAATGTGATGTGTTGGGAGTTTAAATGTGGAAAGGTATAGATTACAGATATATTGATCGATGACTGAGGTGTGGTTCAAAGATAACACACTGAACTGCTGTGGTGGACTGTCGTTGACTTAATGAAAAAAATATAATATAATATAAAATAAAAGACCAAATTCCTGCTCAGCTCTATACATGTTTGCTCCAGGCTGGTTTCACCTGTAGGGATTTCTGCTTAATATAAAAACAACAAACAGGCACATTCTTTCCTTTGTTTTGCTTAAAGATTAAAGCTTTAGCTGCTTAATTTGAGCCATTTAGGTTCTTTATTCTGATGAGCCTAATCTAATAGGCTATTTTCCTACATAATAAAGCTGCAGTGTACACTTAGCCCAAGGTAGACCTACATCATGATTAAAACAGTCAATTAATTAAATAAAAAGAAACATTGCTTTATATCAGTACCAGACTCCATTGACAAAAACACAAATTTTACCCACAGAACACAGGAGCTGCTGGAATACCACTGGCTCCATGTGTTAGTCTGTTTGTGTTATTCTGCAACTTTCAGTGGAGGAAGAAGTAATCAGATACTTTATGTTACATTACATAGCTGTTACATTACATTAACCACCAACCAGAACCTGAACATCCAGCGACACACTGAATAAATCAATTGTGAACCTTGGATCTGCTTTAGAGACACGCCTACTTCCTGAACCTCCGGATATAAGGACACCACACACACACACACACACACACACACACACACACTTCTTTTTTCTTTTTGTAAATAAAGCATCAGTTAATAAGAGATGGATTTTTGTTGGCCGAGTCGGTCGGAGATGGAGGAAGACGCTCTGGCTGCCAAATCAGTGTTTTCACAGCCTGAATCACAGCTTACCACTGATACTAGCCCAGGGAGGAGCGTGCGCACACACACACACACACACACACACACACACACACAAACACTCAGGCAGAGAAACAGTTCATACTGGATACCGAAGGAGTGATGCATGTGCATGGTGCACACAGCGACACAACCACACACACACACACACACATATATATATATATAAACATGTTGTGCTACACATGTACAGTAAAGCCACAAACACACAGAAACACACACACATGCTGTTATGAGGAGCCTGAACACTGTGACCGGTCTGTACACAGAGGGCGTCTTCAAGAAACCTAACAAGTCCAGTGGCCTTCAACCTTCACCCAGGCCTTTACACCTGCACATTTCTCCCAAATCCAACGACCTGTTCACACCTGGCACACAAGTGGACAGCTCGAGGTTCAGGTGTGAATGCACCCACAGAGATCTGATCGCTCAGACCACATTTGGAGGTGGTCTGGCTGCGTGAACGTGAATGTGTCCCGGGCCACGCTGAAGGACCACCAATGTTCTGCAGGGAAACCCCGGGTCTTTCATTCATCTGGATGTTTCTTTGACACGTACCACCCACCTAAACAAACAAACCCCCCCCAACAGCAGGAAGACAAACCCACCCACTACACCACAAAAACTGCTCAGAAATGTCTTGAGGAACAAAACAAAGAGCCCAAGGTGTTGACCTAGCCCCCCCCCCCCCAAGATCTGGATCTGATCCAGCATCTGTGGGATGCACCGGAACAAGCCAGATCCATGGAGGCCTCCACCCACCCCCACCAGTGGTCACTATCGGAGTTAGAGCAGTCCATGTGTGAATGGATCACATAAGATGCTAATGCTAATGCTAACGACAGGTGTGAACAAGGACAACAACAAGCAGCCGTTCTCTCAGAGTCTAACACATCCCCGACCTCGACACACACCGCTGCTGCAAAATAATCAATGCTATCTGCTTCATCTGCGAGTGGTCATATTGTTTTGGCTCATTGGTGCACACACACACACACACACACACACACACACACACACACACACACACACACACAAACAGACGTATACACTTCAACACACAGACGTGCTTATACAAACACACACACACTAAATCGGAGAATCAGACAGGACACACAAAAATCGCACAAATGCAGACAGTCACACACCTGCATTTCTTTCTCTCCCTGCTCTGTCTAGCCTCATTCTTCAACCCAAAACACACACACACACACACACACACACACACACACACTAAACTGTTCACACTGAGTGGAGAAGAACAACAGTCGACATCAGAAGGCCTTCTTCTTGGAGCAAAATATCTCTCTCTCTTTTTTTCTTTTTCTTTTCTGTCTCTGTGTCTACCTCCCTCTCTCCCCTCTCTCTCTCTCTCTCTCTCCCCCTCTCAATCACTCCTCCGGTGCAGTTTGGGCTGTTTCCATGGCAACGCGCCGAGTCCCATGGTCGCTGGAGGGAGAGCGCTACCCCCTCGTCCTGCCCAAAAAAAAATAAAAAATCTGCTAAACACTCCTTCAAACTGTGGACTACAATCTCTATGTGTGTGTGTGTGTGTGTGTGTGTATGGTGTGTGTGTGTGTGTGTGTGTGTGTGTTATTTCCAAATGATTTGGGTAGCTGCAAAACATAATTTCAGTCATGTCTGCCTCAGTCTTTTGTCTTTGCGAGACACAGAAACAGACTCTTCTGTGCCGCCCTTAAATATTGACGATTATAGATTATTGATTTATGTGCTTTTTCTATCCCAGTTCCATCTTATTACGGATATTATTATTAGTTTAATCATCAACATACAAGCACAGTCAGTCAGGTGTAATCTAATGCGGTTCTACTGTCTCAACTCTGTCACATCTGCATTATTAGAAACTCTAAACTGAAGTGAATCAAATTTTGATTTTGATGAGATTTCATGTTTATGTGAGATTGTGTTTATTATCATGGAGCTGTGTTTCTGTTCAGTGTCCCACGACAGTTTTCACACCCTAACAGGAAGAACATTCTGGAGAAATAATGAACAGATAATGATTTTTTTGGTTTTTTTTAAGCCTGAAAATTGTCAAATTTTGTGACATAAAGAGGGAAAAAAAAATATTGAAAAATATTGGCTCCAGGCAACGTAATTTAAGAAAAATGTCATTAAATGCCTTAAAAAACCCACAGGTGATGATAACAAACTGATGGTTAAGTGCCGTTATGGATGATTTTACGTCTAACAATCAATATTGGAAATGTTAATGAGTGTTCATTACTGTGCTGAACACGTTTTTAATAATTTCCTCCTGCTTTCTGTGCTCTCTCTTTGTAGGAATGCAGAAAGACAGAAAGAAAGAAAAAGAAAGATAAAAAGAAGGAGGCTGTTTGTGTCTGTCACAGTAGAAACATGGCTACAGATTGTTTGTCATCTATTTCATTTCTATTCATCCGCTCATTCAACAGGCAGCCTGAGAGATGAGGAGGAGGAGGGTAAAGAGGGTGAAGATAATGAAAGAGGGTGGGGAAGATGAGATGGGAAGAAGAGGATGGAATGGAGAGATGAAGGAGGGAGAGGTGGGGGGGGTGAGGGTGGAAATAAAGCTGAAGATTAGAGGAGACGAGGGGAGAAAGGGAGAGGAGGTGGTGGTAAAGATACAGGGATATGTTTGGGAATGGGAGGAAGGAGGGAGGATGGAGGGAGGAGGGAGAGGAAAATGAGAAAGGTAGAGAGTGAAATACAGGGCGGGGTAAAGGAGGAGAAGAGCGGGAGCCACACAGGAGGATGAGGAGGAGAGAAGGAAAACTGGAGGAAAGAGGGAGGAAGAAGAAGAGGAGGGGAGGGTGAGGAAGAAGAGGAAAAGGAGAGAGGTGGAGGGAGACATGGGAGGGAAGAAGCAAAGGATGTGAAAGAAAGAAAGGAAAGAGGAAACAAGATAAGGAAAATAAAGAGGAAGAGAAAAGAGGTTCTTCTCTCCCTTCAGCTCTTTTTCTTTTTCACCTCCTCTTCCCTTTCCACTCCCGCTCTCTATCAGTCCCACTTGTTATCTCTCCATTCCCTCCCTTTATCTCCCCCTTCCTTCCCTCCTTCCCCTGCCTCCTCATTCAACATTTTCCTCCTCCATCCTCCAACTTCCTCCTCTTCCACTTTTCCTCTTTTCTCCTGCTTTTGTCTCATAACCCTCACCCATTTATTTTCCTCCCCCTGCCTCCCTCTTTGATTCTTTTTTTTCAAAAGCCTCCCAAACTCCTGCGTCCTCCTGCAGCGTCTATTTGTTTGTACATCAATAATTTCTGGTGACAAACGGCGGCCTTTTCATCGCTCACATGCCAACCTGAAGCCTGACACGCTCACTTTCTTATTTCTTTTCATTTTCCTTTTTTTGTGTGTGGAGTGAGCGGTCGCTTCGACAGGTAGATGTCGAGTTTCTTTTTTCTGTTGTCTGTCGAGATAAATACTCCTCCCCCCCACCTGACAGATCAAGACAAAAAGGTGGATTTTAAGAAATAAAATTGAATCTGGACGGAAAAAAAAAAGTAAAATAAATCAATAAAGAGCTGAAATGAAATAAAATGTTTACATGAAGAACAGTGGCATGAGCAGGGGACAAAAGACGATCAATCAATCAACTGAAACCAGAGAAGATGCTGGAGCAATTAAAACATTAAAACACACCTGTCCAGAGTCAAACACCTGGAGCAGCAGAGAGGAGAGCTGACATCTCTGAACATTACTCCAACAGCTGCACAGTTAATGGTGATAATCAGCCTGATCAATAAACATGCCTCTTGGCAAACACTCTTTATTGCATTTCATGTTGTAACTGTGATGGTTTACAGGTAACCCTTCGATGTTAGATCGTAAATAACTGGGCTGTTAGTGACAGCCATTGTCGACAGTGCTGATACTGTAAACCCCGCCCCTTCTTCATTTTGATTGGTCAGAGAGAGAGAAGTGACACTGGCGAGCGCTACAGTGTTCCAAGCATTTAGCTAAGTTTCGACTGAAAGCGCCATGAGTGCCAGGACGTTCATCAGAAAACAGACCCTTAACGCCATGTTTACGCAGATGACACTCTGCTGTTCTATTGGTCAATGTCTCGAGGGGATGTCACACTAGGCGGAGAGGTACGATAAATTCTGATGTGCTAGACTTTTCGTCGGGGTGTCACAGATCATCCAAGACGCCGCAGTGCTGTTCTTTGATTATGTCGCCCGTTTGTCGATCCCAACGCTGGGAAATTTGACGCCATCGTATCACAATCGAGCTGAATCTGTGTCGTCTGAACTGGGCTTAAAGATGGTGTTGGAGCCAGATTAACACCCACAGGTAAACTGAATTAGTGAATTAATTAAAGTCTTATGGTGTGTTCCAGTTGTACTCAGAAGTCGGAATTTCCAAGTTCCTACTCTGAAGTTTCAACTCAAACGCCCCCTGAAGTCAGAAAATCTGGGAAACCCCTCCAACCTGGACGTAAGAATTCAAGATGGCTGCTACTCACATCAATACATGTCAGTTTTGTGTTTTGGTGACAAATTTTACACAGTGAAATACGCTGAAAAACAAAGATATCTACACTGACACAGGTACCTTGTTTAAAGTCCTATTGTGTTGTATACCGTCCCTCCCTCTGTGCACAGTCAATGATGAATGAGGAGCAGTAATTTAACACAAACATTCATTACATACAGCTGATCACAACGTGTATTAAACAGATTTGTGTTGTGTGTCATCTCTGGTGTTTCACACTCACACTGAAGGTGTTCCAGGTGAAACTCTTCAGGAAACTCTGGTCTTCGGGTTGTGTGTGTGTGCGACTGAAGACACAATGATACATGTGTGAACATTGTGTATCATTAACGGAAAGTGTGTGTCTTGTGTGTGTGTGTTGCGAGTGTGTGTCCCTCCCATTTATAGTGGGATAGTAAAGAGAACAAGTGACATCCCATCAGCACCCTTCACTACAACCCCCCTGCCACACACACATCCAACAACACACTCACACAGACACACACTTTCCGTTAATGATACACAATGTTCACACATGTATCATTGTGTCTTCAGTCGCACACACACACAACCCGAAGACCAGAGTTTCCTGAAGAGTTTCACCTGGAACACCTTCAGTGTGAGTGTGAAACACCAGAGATGACACACAACACAAATCTGTTTAATACACGTTGTGATCAGCTGTATGTAATGAATGTTTGTGTTAAATTACTGCTCCTCATTCATCATTGACTGTGCACAGAGGGAGGGACGGTATACAACACAATAGGACTTTAAACAAGGTACCTGTGTCAGTGTAGATATCTTTGTTTTTCAGCGTATTTCACTGTGTAAAATTTGTCACCAAAACACAAAACTGACATGTATTGATGTGAGTAGCAGCCATCTTGAATTCTTACGTCCAGGTTGGAGGGGTTTCCCAGATTTTCTGACTTCAGGGGGCGTTTGAGTTGAAACTTCAGAGTAGGAACTTGGAAATTCCGACTTCTGAGTACAACTGGAACACACCATAAGACTTTAATTAATTCACTAATTCAGTTTACCTGTGGGTGTTAATCTGGCTCCAACACCATCTTTAAGCCCAGTTCAGACGACACAGATTCAGCTCGATTGTGATACGATGGCGTCAAATTTCCCAGCGTTGGGATCGACAAACGGGCGACATAATCAAAGAACAGCACTGCGGCGTCTTGGATGATCTGTGACACCCCGACGAAAAGTCTAGCACATCAGAATTTATCGTACCTCTCCGCCTAGTGTGACATCCCCTCGAGACATTGACCAATAGAACAGCAGAGTGTCATCTGCGTAAACATGGCGTTAAGGGTCTGTTTTCTGATGAACGTCCTGGCACTCATGGCGCTTTCAGTCGAAACTTAGCTAAATGCTTGGAACACTGTAGCGCTCGCCAGTGTCACTTCTCTCTCTCTGACCAATCAAAATGAAGAAGGGGCGGGGTTTACAGTATCAGCACTGTCGACAATGGCTGTCACTAACAGCCCAGTTATTTACGATCTAACATCGAAGGGTTACCTGTAAACCATCACAGTTACAACATGAAATGCAATAAAGAGTGTTTGCCAAGAGGCATGTTTATTGATCAGGCTGATTATCACCATTAACTGTGCAGCTGTTGGAGTAATGTTCAGAGATGTCAGCTCTCCTCTCTGCTGCTCCAGGTGTTTGACTCTGGACAGGTGTGTTTTAATGTTTTAATTGCTCCAGCATCTTCTCTGGTTTCAGTTGATTGATTGATCGTCTTTTGTCCCCTGCTCATGCCACTGTTCTTCATGTAAACATTTTATTTCATTTCAGCTCTTTATTGATTTATTTTACTTTTTTTTTTTCCGTCCAGATTCAATTTTATTTCTTAAAATCCACCTTTTTGTCTTGATCTGTCAGGTGGGGGGGAGGAGTATTTATCTCGACAGACAACAGAAAAAAGAAACTCGACATCTACCTGTCGAAGCGACCGCTCACTCCACACACAAAAAAAGGAAAATGAAAAGAAATAAGAAAGTGAGCGTGTCAGGCTTCAGGTTGGCATGTGAGCGATGAAAAGGCCGCCGTTTGTCACCAGAAATTATTGATGTACAAACAAATAGACGCTGCAGGAGGACGCAGGAGTTTGGGAGGCTTTTGAAAAAAAAGAATCAAAGAGGGAGGCAGGGGGAGGAAAATAAATGGGTGAGGGTTATGAGACAAAAGCAGGAGAAAAGAGGAAAAGTGGAAGAGGAGGAAGTTGGAGGATGGAGGAGGAAAATGTTGAATGAGGAGGCAGGGGAAGGAGGGAAGGAAGGGGGAGATAAAGGGAGGGAATGGAGAGATAACAAGTGGGACTGATAGAGAGCGGGAGTGGAAAGGGAAGAGGAGGTGAAAAAGAAAAAGAGCTGAAGGGAGAGAAGAACCTCTTTTCTCTTCCTCTTTATTTTCCTTATCTTGTTTCCTCTTTCCTTTCTTTCTTTCACATCCTTTGCTTCTTCCCTCCCATGTCTCCCTCCACCTCTCTCCTTTTCCTCTTCTTCCTCACCCTCCCCTCCTCTTCTTCTTCCTCCCTCTTTCCTCCAGTTTTCCTTCTCTCCTCCTCATCCTCCTGTGTGGCTCCCGCTCTTCTCCTCCTTTACCCCGCCCTGTATTTCACTCTCTACCTTTCTCATTTTCCTCTCCCTCCTCCCTCCATCCTCCCTCCTTCCTCCCATTCCCAAACATATCCCTGTATCTTTACCACCACCTCCTCTCCCTTTCTCCCCTCGTCTCCTCTAATCTTCAGCTTTATTTCCACCCTCACCCCCCCACCTCTCCCTCCTTCATCTCTCCATTCCATCCTCTTCTTCCCATCTCATCTTCCCCACCCTCTTTCATTATCTTCACCCTCTTTACCCTCCTCCTCCTCATCTCTCAGGCTGCCTGTTGAATGAGCGGATGAATAGAAATGAAATAGATGACAAACAATCTGTAGCCATGTTTCTACTGTGACAGACACAAACAGCCTCCTTCTTTTTATCTTTCTTTTTCTTTCTTTCTGTCTTTCTGCATTCCTACAAAGAGAGAGCACAGAAAGCAGGAGGAAATTATTAAAAACGTGTTCAGCACAGTAATGAACACTCATTAACATTTCCAATATTGATTGTTAGACGTAAAATCATCCATAACGGCACTTAACCATCAGTTTGTTATCATCACCTGTGGGTTTTTTAAGGCATTTAATGACATTTTTCTTAAATTACGTTGCCTGGAGCCAATATTTTTCAATATTTTTTTTTCCCTCTTTATGTCACAAAATTTGACAATTTTCAGGCTTAAAAAAAACCAAAAAAATCATTATCTGTTCATTATTTCTCCAGAATGTTCTTCCTGTTAGGGTGTGAAAACTGTCGTGGGACACTGAACAGAAACACAGCTCCATGATAATAAACACAATCTCACATAAACATGAAATCTCATCAAAATCAAAATTTGATTCACTTCAGTTTAGAGTTTCTAATAATGCAGATGTGACAGAGTTGAGACAGTAGAACCGCATTAGATTACACCTGACTGACTGTGCTTGTGTGTTGATGATTAAACTAATAATAATATCCGTAATA
>BRZM01001889.1:0-19481 GCA_033238685.1 Lates japonicus
AACACAAAAGCACAGTCAGGTCTTAAAGACATACTGGAAAACACACCCCCAATCTTCCACTGCATGCTGAAAGCTCATCACCTCAGGAAAAATAAAATAACTCCTAATAACTATCCTCCTTGCTCTAATCTGTCCCTGTCTTAAAAAAGGAGCACTTAGCTTTCACACATTCTAATTCAGAGGTCACAGTAACATGTTGTTACATCTGTTATCATGCTGTGGTCTGACCTTTTCGCTGGTTGGTGATTGTTTGTGTTATTGGTTCTGTAGGGAATCACTCGAGTCCAACAAGAGCACTTCACACTGTAATTACAAATTTGCAACTCTTCAAACACGACAAGAGTAAATGTAGATATGCTGATGTAAATAAACAGTTCAGTCAGCCAATTCTTCTCATACATCTACTGAATTTCTCTCTGTTCTGCAAGAGGAATATCTTCTGTTGCTCTTCCCGAGGCTTCATCCATTTTGTTCCTCTGTTAAAGGGGTTGTTTGGGGAGGCTTTCCTGTTCGAATCAGTGGTCTAAAGATAGAGGCTGTCATGTGCTGTACAGACTGTAAACCACCTTGGGGTAAATTTGTAATTTGTCATATTGGGCTATATAAATAAAACTGACTTGACTTGACTTGACATGTGTTATCATACATGACAGGAGTTCACCACAACGCTCTGCCAACACAACCATGTCACTTCACTGGGCAGACACAACCCCTGCATGTAGCCTATTAAAGAGTTACACCCATTAAAAATAAATGTGTCACAAGTAATCATTACAATCAAAGCCACAGCCACAGTTACAGCTACAGAACTGGTCAAAGCTATGTCATCGCTAAACTTGTTTTAGAATCATGACACCCCTCTTGTCTTGGGCCAGTCAGCGTCATTTTTGAACTGACACAGTAAAATAAATGTTGCCAAAATGTGATCAAGAAGCCTGAAAAATCACACATGACATATGGCTATAAGAATGAAGAATTGCTTCGTGGATACAACAGCACAGACAAAAAAGGCCGAGTCAGGACCCTGAGGGGGACAGTGGGCAAATTAAAATCTGCCCCCCTGCATTTTTCTGCTAGAGTTAATATCACAAGTTATGAGGGTGTCAGCAGTGTTGTGCTGTAAGAGCTTACCCAGGTGTCAGGTGCGTGCGTGAAGGAGAGAGAGATGTATGATAGCTGTGAGAAGAGCTTGGGGCCAGTGTGTTTGTTCTCAGTCAGTGTGAACAAACTTCACCTCGAGTCAGTGAAGCCTTTCCAAGTTTCATGTGGGTGAGAGAGTGCGTAACCTGAATTCACTCAAGGCCGCTGGGATTCTGCATTGTTCCCACAACAACATCTAATTTCCACCTTATAAACCAACTTAATTAAAGAACAGGAATCCACAAAGAAATAAGATCTAGATTAATAAATAAATAAGGAAAAAAAAGTCTAGCTACCACATACTAACTCTCCAAAAAGTCAGGTGGAGATGAATAACAACTGTGTTTGCCCACATCAACTTTTCCAATGATCAAGGAACCTTTTATAAACCATTTAACTACCTTAAAAAGTTCAAAAAGTTCCTGACTTCAAAGGCTGGGAACTTTTTGACAGCAGGAATCTAGTTCCAGTTAATAAAATATAAAAATCTGCATTCTCCCTGGTGTACTGGATCCTTCTGGAGCCAAATATGCTTGTCATCCTGCTTCTGTTGAGATCCTACATGACAAGGTTTGCAATACATTTTCATTAGGCGGAGTCTCCATGCGAGACTAAATGATTACATTTAGAGAACAGGGTGAAAGTGTTGAGAGTGGAACCACTGCAGCGCTGCACTAAGGTAAAGGTAGTGGTCTGAATCAAATGAGCTCAACATGACACCAAATATAAGTTTATAGATTAGAAAGTCCCAGTGGACGACAAGAAGCTGAATCAGGTTAGTTAAAGTCTGTATCTGGATATCAGCACTGATGAATTCAATTAAATATTAATGCTGTTATTTCTTAGAAATATTGTTATCAATATTATGAGTACTGGTTTTAAATTGTATCTTAACAAACTTTATTAGACAACTTTACCTACTTAAAAATACAGCATGTTAGCAACAGTTAGCATGACAACAGTTGCAAACTACTTGGAATAAAAAGCTTCTGTTTCTTCTTCTGAGCTATCTATCCATAAATGCAGGAATCTCTGTCTGTAGTTCGATTTTCTCAACAACTGCTCATCCAATCAACTTCAAATTGTGCAGGTGTCTTGCTGAGGAACCAAGGAAAAGCAGTATCGACTGGGAACTTTTTTGGATGAACAGTTCTCCAGAAACCTTCAGACATAGCTTTTCTAGATTACTTTATGTGAAGAAAAGGCAGAACTACATTACAAGAGCAGTGCAGCACCTGGACAATTTTCAGCGTGCACATGCCAGGGTTTTAGGAGGGGAGGAACTCATCAGACACTATTGGAGCAGAGCAGCCGACTCCAGCAGTAACAAACAAGACCAACTGACCACACACACTGTGGCCCGGAAAGCAAGCTGGATTAACACAGGCCACACAGTCAGTCCCGATGAGCACTGCATTAGTTAGTATGGTAAATGAAAGCATTAGTTGATGTTTCTACTGAAAACAGCAGTGCAATAAAAAATGCAAGGGGCTGTGTTGGTGTGGGTGTGTTGCTCCAGGTATAGAAGAGGAATCTAAGGAAAAGAATGAAAGACTGGAGAATGACATTTCTGTTATGTCACTGAGTGATTACAAGAATGTTAACAGAAGCCACATCAAAAAAAGTAGCTCTCTCACAAAACAACTGCATACAGTTTATACTCATTCAATTTGTATTTTTAAAGTGAAACCTCTAATGATCTGACCACACCACCATGGGGTTTCTTAATAAATGCAGTGCAGCTGAGCTGAGTGGTGGGCAGAGATGTAAGGAGTGTACAAAATAAAATCTTCATGAGATCAAAAGTGAGCACATTTATTATAAATGATCCAGACGCTGCCTCACCCACAAGTCTAATCCAAGTTAGCTGCAGTTTAACATGATTTTACAGACACTTGTGTATCAGAATTTTACTTTCATATTTCAAGAGTTTTATCCTGAAATGATTTATCTGCTGTTTGAAAAATGGGCCACTTAGGCTGACAAAATGACTGCTGACATCAAAGTGAAGCTCACTACTGGTAAGTTATTTGGTACATTACAGAGGATGGAATCCTTTGTGGGATTTTTATAGAGTAACAAGCACAAAGTGTCATGCCTCCCTAAAAATGCATTTATAGATGAGCTGAAATGTAGCTTTACAGCTAGAAATCAAGTTGTCTCTCAATGTGGGAAATGCTGTCTTCTGGGATGTACTAATGTACTAATCTGCTGGAACTCAATTTTCAAACTAATAATAAAAAACAAAACAAAAGTCTATTAAAGCAGATAAAGTTGGGAACACCCTCCTCCCTATAGCCTTAGAGAAAATGACAAAAACAATAAACAGTAAGTAGCCTTTACGGACACCATGGTGTCGTTTCATCCCATGTAGTGCATCATGGTAGACGTATCACAGCTGATTTTTTTTGCCTTCTCTAAATTTCCATGACACGACTGACCACTTGGACCACAGAGCATGGCCAAACCAAAGAGGTTCTTGGAGCTATGGCAGCAACACGCCTACCTTTTTCATGTCTCTTTCTTTTTTGGGGGGGGGGCTGCAAACACAACACAGTCAGTATCACACTGCTCTGCTCACCACTGTGTCTTTATACGAGCCCTGAAGCCAGCCCTACTTCCTGATGGCATCATGCAGGTCATAGAAGACCGCAAGATTTGATTAGTTTGGGAGCAACACTACATGAATCTAAGACTCACAGAATGACAAACAGATCTGACAGATATATTGTGTAGTCTGAAGCCAGTATTAGAGAGTAAACAGCAGAGTAAAACATCACTAAAGCAGACAAGATGTAAACTCAACAGCAGCTGCAGCTCACAAAAACATTTCAAAAAGCAAAAGAGGAATCTGAGGAATGAATTTATGAGTCTATAAGGAAAGAGTCTGGTCACTGCACGACAGGTGAGGTTAAGACAGAGCTGCACCTCCTCTTAAAATATGACAAAACACACACACACACACACCTGACAATGGCAATAACAAATACTGAATTGAAAAACTGAACTGAGTCTGCACAGTTTAGACGCACACTGTGGTGCATACACAAAATACTACGCTGCCAAGCAACACAGTGGTGATTTGTTGTTGTACTCACCTGTCTGAACATCAGTCTGAGTCTGGTTTACCTAAGTCCTCCACAGTCTGTTCCACAATCCCTCTTCTCTGCTGTACAACATAAACAGTCCAGTCCACATCAAAGATCCTACTGTCTCACTGCGGTCCTCAGGGTGTCCGGACATTGGGTTGAATGAGCTCTGGAGTAACATCAGGGCTTATCCAAAACAGCAGAGAGGTGATGCACACCTGTCTGCAGGTGAACATAGAGCCGCTGCAGAGTCCACTGTGAGCGTTTTAGCATTTAGCTTGTAGCATTAAGCCAGACTCAGCATGGACCTGTTGGTCACTCAACATCACCGGTGTGTTTGATTTCGGTCACGTGGTGCGATTTCCGGCCCGTGCGTTACTGCTGCGTTCAAGACGACGGTAAACTCGCAAACTTCTGATTGGGAACTTTGAGTTCCGGCAAAACGTGATTCATGAAGATGGCTGGCGTGACAATAATCTTAACCATCGCGTCCATAATGACACTGATCTTAGGCTGTTTTCGTACTATGTATAACATAAGCATAATCACTGGTATCATAATGTTGATAGGGGATATAGTATGAGTAGTCTAAAACGCGACCTTAAACACAGCACAGTTTTCAGTCTAAACTGAACAGTCTTCTAACGTCTGAGTTACTGCACCAATGTTATGAATGATTTGGATTTTCCATTACTTTTAATGAGCATATGGAGTGTGTACGACTTCTATATCAGTCAGGATGTGTCTAAATGACGACTTAATTGGTTAATTATGGTTTAAAAAAAAATCTCGCTGTTAAACAGTCGCACTCAATAGAAACCAAAGAAACTCAGCACTGTGGCCATTAACTGTTATCCTACCCCTATTATCTGCACTAATACAGTAATTGTGGAAACAGAAGCTCCAGTGTGAATCCTCCAGAGGCTCTGTGCTGTGACAGAAACATGTCATCTGAAAAGGCCTGAGGATGGAATTAAACCAAGCTGTGACAAATGAAATGAGCCTGGAACAGGGAGGCAGTGGTGTCTCCTTCAGGCAAACACAGAGGCATCAAACCACCAATTATAATCCAAGACTTTACCACTGACGAGCTGCATAAAATATATGGAGGGGAATTTACATATGAATTCCACATTCATCAAAGCTTAAACCCATTCTGATTGTTGAAGACACTGCAGTCATCAATCTTGGTGCACTACAGCAAACATGCTGTAGTTTAGTCAATGTTGAAGTTGTTCCTCTAGACTGAGTTATTCCACTTCAGCTTAACAACAACTTGTGGGAAGAGTAGAAAACTGCAAGTCTCACATTTTTAATTCCATCACTCTTAGATTCAAAATAAATGAACCTCATGACCTCTGACCTCCATGTAACTGTCTCAGGAGACCATTACCACAGCAGTTTCCTTACACAGCTGTAACTTTTTGTTGTTGCTGTTGTTTTGGCCATTTGTTTCAACTAAACCTTGTTAATGTCTGCTTTGGCTTGGACTAATGAGGTTACAGAAGAAAAGTGAAAGATGTTTTAATATGCTTAAGCAGTTATTTTCAGTTACTATGCCATAGAGATCATGCAGTTTTTTACTCAAAGTGTCACTAAAACACATGGCTGTCAACATTACTGCTGGTTTGAAGATTTAACGAGTGACAGTATGTTTATAAGCCTGTTTGTCACTCTCCAAACATCTATGTCGCCTACAACACTACCATTTTGCTTCATAAACATGAGATGTCTTAAAACAAATGAATACTTCAAAATCCTGCAGAGCCATTGCAAAGATGCAGAGATGAGTTGCAGCTTACAGATAAAATCCTCTTGAATCCAAAGCAAGCAGACAGGAAATGTAACGCTGGAGCTGCTTTATTAGACTCATAACTCTAATCCAACTGAGCAACTACACAAGATACCCTTTGGGCTCTGCTTCGCAGACCATGACTCTGTGTTTCCTGTGCAGCTCAGTGGCTACAACAAAGCTCTTAAACTGGCAGGGTTAGGGGTTCAGCTCCCATTAGAGCTAACCAAGGTAAACACAGGCACACAGGCAGCGCTTGGGGCAAAAGCATCCACATAATGGTAATGTTAAAGACAGCATTAACAATAAATAGGACTACTCTACAGTCACAAGCTGTGTCTGTCTTTTATGCCTGAATCCAACATTTTCCAGGAATGGATCTTAAAACTTGAATCAGAATTACATTCATTTCCCCCTTTCCTTCTGTTCTTCATTCCCCTGAACCACAATTTGTGTCTTGTATTTTCTTTCATCCATCTTTTATCCTGTCAGTTTAAAATCTAAGGGCTTTGTCATACAAGCTAATATTCATCCATCCTACTGGCAGCCATTAAGCCTCATTCAGCTCACGTATTCAAAAAAGCATTAAAGGTCACCTGAATCTGTAACTACATTGAGATAAATATAAAGACAGATGAATGAGTAACAGTGACCAGTAATAATAAGTGAATATAACCAAATGATGCTGTGTACCCACAATGAATTGGCTCCCTCCTGGGGGTCTGAGTCAAAAGCAAAAGCAGCAAAAGAAAAAGTGCATTAAGGAGAAATTTATTCAAGTCATACCTGATCACCTACACTACCTGACCAGAAACTGCAGCATCACTCTGGTCACTATTTCCTGATTATGTTGGACTGAAGATACATCTGACCAAGCCTTATGAAACAACTCACTGCTCCAAAATCACAGTTCACCAATCACCAACACCTCAATCAATCCAGTGCCTTCCCTATGAGCTCTGGCTGCATTAAGACTCAGTCTCTCTTTAATATAAGGAAGGTCAAGGAGTTCACAAATTCAGAGCAACAGTGATGGAGAAAGAAAAACAAAAAAGGCAGGTGTTTAAAAAATGATCTACACTGTTGAATTATAGATTCTGCCTCTTCAGCACCTGCTGATTACCTCAGCCACAGGTTAGATGACAGTTCATTAAGATGAGTGACAACTTGTGCAAAATGTATTTTTGCACCTTCGAGGCCTGTATTTTTAAAGAACCAGCAGCTCATTAAAGATTGAGAAAGGTCTTCACACAACTGATTTTCTTCGCAGGTGAAAACAGGAAATGTGTATTTGATCCAAAAATAGAAAGATCTACATGGATATAGAGAGTGCCCCCCCCCCCCCCCCCAAATACCTCTCCGTGGAATTATATTTATTTAATTAGCTGAGAAGGCAAGGTTAGAGACAGGGAGCGAGTACAAGTGCCCTCAGGCAAATTACCACCACATTGTGCATTTCCAATGCATCACACTTGGCGTCTTGTTCGCTCTCCTCTCATTTAACCTCTGTGTTAATGTGTTCCTGGGAGAGCAGATGGTGGCGGTGCATCAGGACGTCACTCGTACAGTCTGTTCAAGTGAGAGATTGGGGTTTGTCAGAGTCTAATGCCTTCTCTCCATTAAGTAGCTCTGCTCGGGGCCTCAGGGGCTTGCTCAGGGATGGGAGGGTTTAGCTAATGAACAGCAGAATTTGAGAAGTGCATTATGCGCACCTTGGATTAGGATTCACTTTGAACGCAGCACTGAAGGAAAATGAAGACAAAAATACCAGAAGCTGACAGTTTGCATTGTTTCTTTGCTGCTTTGTAAGCCAGTCAAAGGTTCCTGGGGAAAAAGAAGTTAAATTACCAAAAGGAAAATCCATAACAAGCATTTCCTGTCCATTTGGCTAAAAGCTGATGTCATGCTGGAAATATTGCACCCTGACACACTTCTGGGGCATATTAGACACACACTTTTTCATCCCCTCATGTTTTCTAGACACAAAGTGAGTGACAAAGGATGCTATGACAAGAACTCAAATATCTTGTTCCAGCAGGTTGGAGAGTTTCTGTCTTTGATACTTCATCTGTCTCACTGTCTCTGTCTCCTTGGGATTTTATTTAACAAAAGGAGTTTTGCAGATAACTCACAAATAGTATAAAAATCATCTGAGCTATCATTCAGAAGTAGAAATCATTGGTATCTACGACACGTAAGATCTACAGTGTTCTGTAGTTGAGGGCACAGCCAAGTATACAGAGAATTCCTGACTTTTTCTGTGTATTTCAGCTCAAATTGTCACACTGCGGTGAGGTTTGTCTTGTCTTGGGATTTTGGTCTTGTCATTTCCTGTTTTATTTTGAAGGATTTACTCTCCTCTCGTTTCAGAACACTTGCCCTTCCCTCATGTGTCACCTAGTGTCCTGATTACTCATTGTCTCCACCTTGTTTCCTAATACCTCTGCATGTTTAAATAGTCTGTGCTCTTTGTCTTGTGCCAGAGTGTCTTTGTTCCTGCCCACGCCGATTTCACCTCCAGCCTTTGAATCCACAGCCACAGTGTTGCCTCCAGTAAGCCATTGTTCCTCTGTAAGAGTGATTTTTGTTTGTAAATTTGATATTCAGTTTCTTGCCTTAGCCTTAGAAAGTACTTTCTTAGTTGTTTGATTTCCTTGGAGCCGATTTTGTTTTACCTGCTTTATGTTCATAGTACTTAGGTCCTCCGCTTTTTAGGAGAGTTTTATTTAGAGCTTTTCTGGTTTTCCCTCCTATTGGAGTGTTTTTTGTTAAATCTTTTCAGCCTTTGTTTGCCTCCTTTGAGTGCGACTTTTGTTTTGTTATCTTATCTGCCCTAGGAAAGTTTATGTTTCTGTTTCTTTTGTCACCAAGTGAGAGAACTTTTGTTGTTTAATAAAGTCTGTTTTATTTACGCTATCTCTGCTGCCTGAGTCCCGCTCAGTCTCGCCTGACAGTACACTCTGGCCAGTATGGACTCAGCAGAGACTGGCCAGTTGACAGCGAGGCCAGTAACGCCGCAGGAAGTACTTCTCCAGCAGGAGGAGTTTCTGTGACCATGCATGGCCTCTAACCAGGCCAGCTGTCGCTCCGGCGCGGGACTGATCAACCACCTGCAACAGACTACCAGCCCACAGCACCTGTACCTCCAGATACTGGCAGAAGGCTGCAGTTCAGGCCGTTTCACCGGGCAGGAATTAAATTACGCCCAGAACGCTTTCTCTGGGGAACCAGGGCAATGCAGCCTTCCTGATTGACTGTTTCCATACATTTTGAACATTCCCCCATGCTTACCACACAGACAGGTCCAAGATAGCTCTCTTTATGGTCTCCCATCTGGCAGGCAGAGCTAGAGCTGGGCTATGGCAGAGTGGGCTCGAGAGTCCCACTTTGCAGTTCCCTCGAGGACTTTAAGGCAGCACTATGAGAACTTTGACCCTGTGTCCACAGATAGGAAAGGCTAGGGAGTTGAGCGCGGGCTGACAGGGCAGCCGGTTTGTGATTATACATCCACTTCCTCCGCACCCTGGCGGGCGGAGAGTGGGTGGAACCCCCACAGTTTTATATGGACGTGTTCCTGAAGGGTCTGACGGCTTCCACACAGGAACTGCTGGTTCCCTTGACCTACCTCCGACCTGGACTCCTCACGCCTCGCCATCCGGACTGACAACCGCATCCGCTGAACTCAAGCAGCAACGGGAAGCAGGCCATCATCAGAGAACACCCTGCACACCTGGCATTCTGGACTGGCTGGAGTCCCGGCCGCACTCCCTCTGAGTAACGCCCTTTCCCCACGGGTTGGGGAGGAAGCCTGCAGCTCGGCAGGCACGGTTGACACCAGAGGAGCCACGACGAAGGCAGCAGGAGGGCCGGGTGTTACCGCGGGGAGTCAGACCACCTGCTGCCACCTGTCCCACAAAGGCTCCAAGGTGGTGAGTCAACTCACGGATTCTAACCATGTTCCGCTGTGCACTCACGCCCATCAAGGTAAAGCATCAAGACATCACAATTTCACTTGGGGGTACTTATTGATTCAGGGGTTGATGAAAGTCTCATGGACTGGGATCTTGCCCAAAAGCTCAAGTTGAAAACTGAACAATTATCCAAGCCATTAAAGGCCAGCGCCCCTGACCTGGACCTTAATATTCAATGTGACCTACAAGACTGAACTGATCAGTTATTGTAGATGATCACCATGAACCTGGCGATTACTTGTTTCTGCTCCCACCAGCACTCACTCATTCTAGGCTTCCCGTGGTTAAAGAACATAACCCCACATAAACTGGAGAACAGGGAAATCTTGGATGGGGGAGACTGTGTAATCACTGTGGGTTCAACTTGCTCAGGAGAAAATATGACAACTATTAACCATGTCTCTCTCAATGTTACCACAGACCTGGAGAGAGACCTCTCTGACCTGAGATCCGTACCTCCTGCTACCACCATCTGGAGAGTTTTTAGTAAGACCAAGGCCATGTCACTCCCTTCACAGAGACCGCACGACTGTGCCATAGATCATCCCTGGTTCCACTCATCCCCAAGGGTCGTTTGTACTCCATCCTGGTCTGGAGAAAGCAGCCATGACAGAGTACATAGAGACCTCACTGAAGGCGGGGCTTATTCGCCCCTCCTCACTGGCCGTCAGCCGGGTTTTTCTTTGTGGCTAAGAAGGATCGGTCTCTAAGGCCCTGTATCGATTACAGCCCTCTTAACTATTACCATATTAAAACCGATATCCATTACCCTCTCATGTCATCTGTCTTGATCAGCCCAGGCCAAGATTTTCACCAAACTAGATCTCCAAACGCTACCACCTAGTCAGGATCAGGGAGGGGGATGAGGAAGACAGGATTCAACACACCCAGTGGTCACTATGAATATTTGGTCATGCCATTCGATCACCAACGCCTCCCCGCGCTGTCTTTTCAGGCCATGGTCAATGACATCCCAGAGACTTCCCAGACCATTTTGTGCACGCTCATTTTCAGATGACATTCTCACATACTCGCCTCTGGACGAAACCCACAAGAAACACGTAGCCACCGTCCCAGAACGACTACTAGAACACAAACTCTATGTTAAAGCAGAAAAGAGCGAGCCATGTCATCACCATCTCCTTCCTGGGCTTCATAGTAGTCTCTGGGAAGGTGCAGATGGATCCGGCTAAAGTCAGCTTGTAATAATTGGCCCACGCCTGATAGCCGCAATAGTTCAGCAGTTCTCTGATTTTAACTTTTACAGGCGGTTTATCAGGAGGTTTCAGCGCAATAGCAGCCCCACTTCATGCTCTAACCTCCTCAAGGTGCAGTTTTCCTGGTCCCTCAGCAGAGGCCGCCTTTCCAAGACCTCAAGACCCGCTTTCACCACGGCACGATCCTCACTATGCCAGACCACCAACGCAGTCTGTGGTTGGCGGGATGCCCAACGGCGATCGCGTCCTCTCTCAGCGGTCGGAGCAGGATGGAAGATGCATCCCCTGTGCCTTCCTGTCGCGCGGCCGTCCCGCAGAGCGGAACTATGATGTCGTAATCGAGAGCTGCTAGCGGTCAAGGTGGCCCTGGAGGAATGGGAGGCATCTGGTTGGAGGGGGCTGAACAATCTATTTATCGTCTGGACTGATCACAAGAACCTAGAGTATATACCGCAAAGCCAAGAGACTAAATTGGCCAGGCCAGGTGGGCGCCTGTTCTTAACCGCTTTGCCTTTATTTCTTACAGGTCAGTCCCAGAACGCCAAGCCAGACGCCCCTGTCACGACCTCTATTGACCTTGAGCCTGTTGCCAAGGAACCAGAGCCTATCCCTTCCACTGGACCTGTGTGGTAGGAGCTTGCCATTTGGCAGATAGAAAATGAGGTTAAGCAAGCTAATGGTGAGGCTCTCCACCTAGTGGTGCCCTGGAGAATCGATTGTTTGTCCCTGCTGATCTGCGCCCAATAGGTGATTCACTGGGCTCCACATCGCTGCTCTCCCTGTCATCCGGGAGTTCGATCGGACTATACCGCCATCTCCCGGAGGTTCTGGTGGCTATCTGGAACCGCAGGTCCGGGAGTACGCCGAGGCATGTTCGGTCTGCCAGGAATAAGACGTCCTCCAGGTCACGGGTGGACCATTGCAGTCAGCCTCATCCCTCCAGACCGTACCGACATATCCATGGACTTTGTCACAGGGCTCCGGTCTCCTTAAGGTGTAACACCACCGTTCTCACTCGTGGTGGACAGGTTTTCTAAGATGGTCAGATTCATAGTTTTGTTTGAAACTGCCTTCTGTAACAAGGAACGGTTGAAATTATGATTAACCATGTCTTCAAAGTTCACGGTTTTCCAAGGACATCGCCTCCCACCGGGGCCCCAGTTCGTGTCGTTTGGAGGGAATTCTGTCGGCTCATCGGAGCTATGCCAGCTCTGACTTCAGGTTACCACCGAGGCCAACGGCCAGACCGAACGCCTCAATCAACAGTTGGAAACCGCTCTTCGTGTCTAGTGTCCCAGAACCCTCAACATGGAGCAAACACCTGTCTGGGTTGAGTATGCCCACAACTCTTTTGCCCACCTCAGCCACAGGTTTCTCACCCTTCAAGTGTGCTTACGGCCACGAAGCCCTGTTTCTCGCTGACCAGGAACCCGGCGTCAGTGCCCTCCGCCCACTCCATGACCGGGCCAAAAGCGACGCATCTGTCAGCCGCCCGACAGGTTCTCATCCGCCAGGAGATCGGGTCAAAAGGCGGCAGACCCGTGCAGGGAGACGGCCCACCCCACCCACCGGCCAGGTCAGAGAGTGTGGCTCTCGCCAAGAACCTCCACCTCAGAGTCTTCCAGAAGCTGGCACCGCGTCCGTAAATTGGCTTCCCATCACCAAGATCATCGGGTCCCAGTTGTTCTCGCTGCCTCGACATCCCTCCGCCCAATTCCCACTTTTCTCATGTAAGCTGTAGCCAGTCAAGGTGAGCCCTATGGTCCCGACCCCCGCCCCTCCTCCTCCAGAGGTGGTTGGACGGAGGCCCCTGCCTGGCAAAGTCAAGAAGCTGCTGGTGCACGCAGCCGGGCCGGGGCAACAATACTTGGTGGACTGGGAGGTTATGGGATCTGAGGAGAGACAGTGGGTTCCTCACGATTCATCTTGGACCACAGTCTCATTGAAGACTTCACCATGACCATCCTGACAGTCTGGACCGTCTGCAGTCAGTCCTAGAAGTTGGAAGTTCTGTCACACTGCGGTGAGGTTTGTCTTGTCTTGGGATTTGGTCTTGTCATTTCCTGTTTTATTTTGAAGACTTACTTCCTCTGCTTCAGAACACTTGCCCTTCCTCATGTGTCACCTGTGTGTCCTGGATTACTCATTGTCTCCACCTGTTTCCATTACCCTGCATGTTTAAATAGTCTGTGTCTCCTTTGTCTTGTGCCAGAGTGTCTTTGTCCTGCCTGCTATTTACCTCCAGCCTTGAACTATTAAGCGAGCCACAGTAAGTTGCTCCAGTAAGCCATTGTTCTGTAAGAGTGATTTTTGTTTGTAAATTTTGATATCTCAGTTTCTTGCCTCATTTCAGAGTACTTCTTAGTTGTTTGATTTCCTCCTTTTGGAGCGATTTTGTTTTACTCGCTTATGTTCATAGTACTTCTTAGGTCCCTCCTGCTTTTTAGGAGAGAGTTTTATTAGAGCTTTTTCTGGTTTTCCTCCTATTATGTTTTTTTGTTAAATCTTTTCATAGCCTTTGTTTGCCTCCTTTGAGAGTGACTTTTATTTTTGTTATCTATCCTACTTAGAAAGTTTTTAGATAGCCTCTGTTTCTTGTCACCAAGTGAGAGAACTTTTGCTGTTTAATGTTCGTTTTATTTACGTCATCTCTGCGTCTGAGTCCTGCCTTTAGTCTCGGCCTGACACAAATAATCATTGAAATATACATATGAATGAGTCCTGCATTACTACTGCTGGCAATTCTTTTTTTCAAAAGTTAGACAGTAGACAAGTGAGTCATTAAAGTTTCTCACTGACCAGAACAGTCTCTGTGAAGTCTAGCAGGTGAATATAAAACCTGATTTGTGCAGAAAATAAATGACTGTTAAGGATGGAGCTAAACTGCAGCAGGAGTTGAGCAAACATGTGATATCTTGTAACTAGGAAAGCTGCTGCATGTGTAGGATGGTAGGTCACAGTTTATTCCTACCACTGAAATAAAGATGATGATGATGATGCTGAGGTCACCAGCAGTTTCCAGAACAACAGGGTATAACTTTAAAGCAGAAAAACACTCTTATCCTCTCTATATCAGACTTAGCACATTTTATACTCACTGAATCTCAATGTATGACTGAACCTGTCACATATAGTCCTATCTGGACAGTAGTATTACATGGCCATAGTATTGGTGTAATGTTCCAAATGCTCCCTCCTTTTACATGCACTTTCACTATGACCTATTGAAAAGCTCTTTGAAGCCCATTTAATAGAGCACAAAGTAGAATGGTGGTCAAATGTTTTTTCCTTCAGTTGGTATGTATAAATTATGATCTTATTATACTTTATTACCAAAATAATTCATATAAACATGAAAAGTTTAGTTTGAGTAGTTGTAAAGTTCTGCAGTTATAAAACAACCTTTTTCCAGCACTTTCAGACTTGGACCCAGTTGACTGATTCCAGCACAAAGCTGTTCCGAGGTTGAATCACCAAAGAGCACTGAAATCTGTCCAATCAGGTCAGTTTATGCATTGACCGAAAGGCTCCACTCAGCAGGTTCACCTCAGTCAAACTGGATGACTTGAAGTTGTTCAAATTTGTTGAACCGACCTAGATCAACTAATTCAGTACAACTTTAACTACACACTTATTTTAAAGTTCGTTTGAAGAAACAGATTATCAAGATCATCAAACTGTAACATGGACAGATGTAAAGAAAGCTGTTATAGGATTTAACTGTGCGCGTTGAAGAACAGTTCTTCACTCCTGGAACAGGCCATACTACATTCAAATTCAAAGTGTGGGACCTTATCATTGTTCTAGAATATATAAATAATTGAACAGTAGCATAATGCTCAACCACACTGTCAGTGTACCAGTATTACCATTAGTATAACAACATTAATCAGGTGATTTCACGATTCAACATCCTATTCTGAGAGACCTGAGAACAGACATAAAAAAATTAAAGAAATTAAAGACATAGATAGTATGTACTGTTGACAGTAGATGACATATTGCTCAGATTTTTCAACCAACTAGATTTATAAATAAGATTTTCAACAAAATGGCCTTAGAGACATGCAGTACTTAGCTGGTAATCATCTCCCTCATTACACGGACAAAGGAAAGCGTTAACCTCAGAACTGTTAATGAATGGCTTTAAAGTGGGTGAAATAGCAGGTTAAATTGCATCTAAAACAGTTCTCGTTGATTTTAGTTAATTGGCTCAAGCACTGAGAAACAGAACTATTTTTTTTCAATGCTGTTGAACCTTTCAACTGTTTTGGGACCCAGGCTACTCAGGTCTTTCGTGCATCATGCGCATGTGTGAATATGCACTGGTGACTGCCACTGTGCTTAGCATGAGTATCTTCTTCATGTATACTCGAAACTGTGTGTGCACCTCCCCCGGTATGTATCTGTATGTATCAAGGCTCGTGCCTCTGAGACACAGAGAGAGAGATGGCGGAAACAGGACCGGGAGAGAGACATTCAGATAGCCCCTTGAGGGAATGAGGCATCCCATGGACTTCTACTCAGGTTCTCACGAGCTTTGATGCTGCTCCTGCTGTCTCCCTCTTATACCTACTGCTAAATCCTCTGATACAGCCAGAGTGACAGTGGCGAAGCCACATGTACTGCAGAATTGTAATCGACCAAAGAAAATCATCTGAAACCTTTGATACTCTCTGCTACATTTCCAAGCCAGACAGGACACCATGATGACTGAGTTGGCAGAGGCTTCACTGTCTTGCTCATGGACATTTTGTCAGCTGTTGCTTGGGCCACTTTTGCATTGAGAGGGTCAATCTGTTGCCACTTCTGGGTTACACACACAGTGTCAACTAAAACAAGTGGTGTTGTACAACAAATGTAACGGGTTGTGTTCGCACTCCAAAAGTATAAGCAAATATTTATCTAACTGCAGTTTGCTCTTCACAATAAAATACATTTGTAGAAGCTGAATGATGCTGAATGATATATAATCCTTGGATGGCAAAGAACCTTAGAATCACAGGCCTTGTGTTAAATAGAATTATGTTTTTACATAAACTGTTTAAAAATGCTTACATGTTTGTTGTGTACAGTGGGACAGAGTTGCTCTGTATCGGATCATGCGTCTGACTTCTTATGTGGCAACAAAAGAGTACATCCCTCACAGGATTACTGAAGTATCATACTGTTACAGTAAGGTAAAACATGCTCTTCAAATAGTTTCGTTGCTCAGAAGAAATAACAATACTGATATCTTGTCATTTGGTTTCATTTGTAATAACAGATACACCACAACTACATATATATAAAAAAATAAAAGAAGGACTAAAAATTACAAGGTTACCTAGCAACTACTGTTGTTATGTATAGGCTATAATAGCTATGATTACTGATCCCTGATTACTAGATAGCAAGGAGGATTTAAAGCGGATAGACACAAGACTCTTTGAGGTGATCTAATCTGTCACTCCCATTCCATTTTATGAGGATCAAAAGGTCAGACCACCCCCTGCCATTTGTCTGCTACTAATTAGTCTTACAGGGGGGACAAGAAGACAGGAAACACTGACTGCCTTTTACACTTCTTGTATAAAAAAATAAATGTTGCGCAATAATGTCCAAATTATGACAAGGATGGATCTACATCAGAACACATGCTGAAATTAGTAAACCCAAGGCTTTATACTCCCACAGACAAGAAGCTAAGCAAGTGCTTCACTATAACACGCTCAGCACCACTGGAGAGCCGCCTGAAGGCCAGAGTTCAGCACTAGACAGCGCCACAGGAGAAAACTAAGTCAAGTGTGGCAGAGAATCTATTTTCCAGTCCAGGTGCTCCACTCTCTATTGATCATGGACCTGAGACACTGCTGACCGCCCAGTAATCAACAGTAGAGCCTTTTATCCGTCACACTTTACAGAGGAAGGAATACAGCCAAACAGCAGATAGTTTCCACAGAGGAGCTTAAAGAAGTAACCAACCCAACAACCTGTGGGTAAGTCTTGGGCTCAACATTTGTTTTCTTTTTCCCCAGGCAGACTGAAGCACAATCAGTCCCCTGAGACCCCTCACCTGCTCACAAATACTACACGTCTGTGGGGCTGTCAGCTGTCATTACTTCAGAAAACCCCAATTTTCTGCTCTATTTCTGAAGGGTTCTTCAGTATTTACTCAAATCAAAACCCAGTCTCAATGCAGCAGTTTACTGTTCTAATGTCCTGTATCAATATATAGTTTCCATTACCGATACAATTCTACATTACACAGCATTCATAGGGGTGTTATTGCTGAACCTTGCCTAATCAACTAGGAACATGCTACAAAGCTGAGGAAATGTTCCGGCAGCAGCTGCACTGGAAACAGCAATGATGTAACTTTTTACAACCGCTGGTTCTGCTCATCGTTGCAGCCTGCTGGTGCAATCGCTAACTGTGGGCCTCCAACCTCTGATAGTATGATATACAGCTCGCACACCTCGGGGCCAGTGGTTCAAAAACAATTCATTCAATATCAGTGAGCCTAAAGTACAAGGTCTCATTATTCCTTTATATCCCCTGTTGCGCTCAGAAGGAAAGACGCACGACCTTGATTTCTGAGAGAGTTTTTACAAGTTTAAGCTGCGGATGAAAGAACTTTATGTAGAAGACACCATCTGATCATGCTGAACTTCAGCTGTAAAGCAGTGGACAAGACTGAACATTGAAACCGTGTTTTCTACTGTAATCACTTCAGGGAAATTCTCCACCTACAGAAAACGATGAATCACTGACAAAATCAACACGACTCTTCATCCAAAAAGAAGCAAGTGAGCAATATGTCTGATGAAACCATGGCCAAACATGACTAAAGAGATTATCACTCCCCAGTCTACCCACTACTGGCCAACAACAGAACAAGACAGAAGGATTCATAGTTCATATTATATATGATACTGTACGACATACCTTAGTAATCATCTTTCAAACATTCATCAGATCTCCATGACTTTTTATTTTCTTTCAAATAAGAACACAGTGCTGCAAACAGTTTTGAGATTAATACAATATAACACACTGCCATTAACCAGATCATGTCACCACGCTAACAGTAGATAACACTAATTTCACAACATTATACAGCACTTATTAAAATCAAACATCCCTGTGTCATCACAATAGTGTGATGAATGGTGCAGAGCAGCACACCTTGTTTAGATACATTGCAGAGACTTCTAGTGGCACTTCAGTTGTTTAGCTCTGTGAACCGTAAACCTCTTATCTAATGCGCCTAGTAACACCTCTGCTCCTATTGATTCACACTCACTACTAAGTGAGGAATCCTGCACAGAGTGAGTTTTTCCACACGTCACCTCAGCCCTATTTTAAAATGTATCTCACTCCAGGAAAAGTTTGTTGAGCACACCTTCTCATTTTCGTAGCAGTGATCTCCTTCTTATTCACCAACACTCTGCCCTGTGAAAGGAGAGAACACTAGTTACCTGTACACATTTAACAACAGAAAGTTCTGTGTGGTTAAATGTTGCCTATTGCTGTGAGTGAAGGCATGGGTCTTCCTTTCATAGCTTTTGAAGTAGTGAGCACAGGAACTTAACTGATAAGATTTTTAAGATCTAAACTCACAGAGTTTGGCAAGTCATCGAACTCTGAAGATTAGGAGAAAAGATAATGGTCCACACCTTTGCCATTTGCATATAGAACAGTATTGTTGGACTGAATTTTGAGCTTTTTCTATGAATACCACGTACATTCAGTAGTATGTCAAACAGTGATTGTTCTCTCAGTAACACATATAAAAGTAGTTTGATGTTGTTATATTGCAAGAGAAAGCCAGAGATTAAGTTGGTGTCATTCTTCCAAAAAAGGTCAACTTTGGTGTTCATTTTAGAGGATATGTTCAATAGAAAATGTTCTTCTATCTAATACTCACAGTGTTAGATAAGAAGACTGATAGTGCTGTCATATCTGTACAATAGGAGGCTACCAGCAGCAGCTGGCTCTACCTAGCTTTCTAGAACAGGCAGAAACAGCCTGGCTCTGTCCAGAGACAACAAAATCCACCTGCCTGCTACCCTTTTACTTGATCACAGAGGCAGATCAGGAAATTACTGATATAAGTTCTTTTTGAGCTGCTTGTTTGCAATTTAGATAGCTGTACTTGTCACTTAGGCTTTGTGATATGTTTGATTTGAAAAGAATGTGTAGATGGGATGAGCTGCTTTCAATGAAACTCAGTGAAAATGCTTAACAGTGAAAAGTGAGGACAACTGATGATTTGTATTCAGCTGCAGCT
>BRZM01001889.1:39419-54739 GCA_033238685.1 Lates japonicus
AATATTTCAAACAATACAGTTACGTGACCGAGCTTTTATGTGAAATTGAATCAATTCAATGGATGAGTCTGAAAGAGTGACGATTTCATTTCGAAATCATTTCATTCATACAGCAATATATAATATGGCTGACACAGCAGTTAGGGTGAGGCAACGTCCATTCAGAGCCACCGTGAACAAGTGACCAGCTGACGTGCACCCAGTGAAACTCGACATGACGGAGTCTGGAAGCCCTCGTTGCGGCCGTCCATTGCCGCTGGCGTCAGTTGACAATGGCGGAGCCTGAGGCGAGCTACCTTTTCATTTTTTACCGAATAACTGGTTACGAGTCGCCGATTTTGCTATTTCACAGCTGGGCGCCAGAGCCTGCGCCCAAAATTACCGGCCGCAGCCGAACAGCGGAACTTTCGCAGCAGATCTCAGCCATACAGCTGTGCGTCTGAAACAGCATCACTGCCGAGCAGCCGAACGGAAGCGACTAGAGGAAATACAGAATCAGCCGATACCAGAGCCACCGGGCAGTGTCAGATCAGCCAGCCTGGGGAGTTTGGCGCAGCAAAGTCTTTGTAGAACTGAAAGAGCAGGTGTGTGTATATTTGCGCATTACGTAGCCGATTGATCATCGTATCCGTCTCATTAATGTTCAGTTCCTATTCTCGATTCCAGATGGGGTTTGGTCGGCCGTCAACATAAACAAACAACACGGGTTGCTTCACTTGGTTGACAAGAGCCTCGATTATCGTCCTCTGTGAAATATCGATATCCGTGGTTCAGAAACAGCTTCAAAGTCAAAAACGACTATCCCACGACTTCAGCGAAAACTATTGCCGAGTCGTTTGCAACGCTTGCGCAGAAATGCCGAACACATCATTACGTTTCGAACAGCGAGACATCGTCGATGATTGGGCGTTATTCATTAATGACACCAGCATTGTTCATTTCCATTGCCGTTTTTCATTTTCATTTCCTTTACGAAATGATTCATAAAAGTTTCTCGTCAACATTTTTAAATGTCGAGCATTTTGTTGGTATTGGTCAGTTTAATATCAGGTTTCACTTGTTCTCAAAGTCAACGATCGATAGCAAAACATATTGCCCCGATAGTGGCAGACTTCCGCGAACAGAATTACGAGATATCATCAAAACATGCCGATCAGAAACACAGCGAGCAGAAGAAAGATCGACAAAAAATTAAAGCCGATGGAGCGACTGCCGAGCGAGACAGCGAGCCGTTAGGTCGACAGAGGACACAGACAGCATGGCGCCCAGTATCCCGCAACAATATTGTACGAGTTGCGCGTAGCTCAAAAGCCGATGAATTTCATGCGAGAAGTTATGGCTGGCAGCAACACAGGCCCCCGCAGCTTTTTAGCGTCATCGCGGAAAGAACAGTCACCAGTCAGTCATCAACCATGAACACACAAACAACACAGTTCGTCTCCTGTTGCCTGCATTATCGCGCGCTGGTCAATATAATTGCACACCTGATTGACAAACATTACTTTGGTTTTAATTACTGAAAGCAATAATATTGAGCCTTCGACAGGTGACACATCATTGACTAATATCGAACACAACACAGACAGAATACATATATTGCATCTGAATGAGCCGACACAGCAGAAGACAGCAGCAGGCAGTTTCACCACAGTGACTCCAGGCACACCGTAAACATGGCCGATCGAGCACCGCAACAGCGTGGACAGATCGCAAGTTCAGCGTTCGTTCGGCCACCAGCAGCAGCAGCGAGCGAAGAGCTGTTCAACACACAGCCGACCACAGTTCTTCATTGCACCAGGCGAGCAGATTACGTCAGATTAATCACCATGCGCAGTATTCCGTTCAGCCCACTTTTCAGCCAGTAAGCATCACAAACCATCTAGCAGCAGTTGCCGGTTGCGTAACAAAAGACAGAGGTTTACGACCCATGCTCGACATTATTGCGAAGACGCGATGATGGTGTCGGAAAGCGGTGCAGTGTGCCGTGTCCGACGACGAACATCAGTTTGTGTTGTGCTCCTCACAAACTGTTACCGGTTCAAATGAATCACGAAGGCAATCAGTAATCATCTTCAACCAAATACTGAATACATTTAAATATTCAGCGGGGATAGGGACCGGGTTAGCGATCGCTGTTGCCGCACATTACGTCAGATCACCGTTACGCACAGACAAACAACACGGGCGTATGCATCATGCACAACACACCAAACACAACAAACACACAGACGGTTCGTCCTCCTCACACGATACCGATCACGGCATGGCGGAGCCATGGCACCGAAGCCATCCACTGGTCAGAGCCCCTAACCATCCATTTGCTTGCCGGTCAGCAGACCGCCTTAGTATCCGCAGTGCGTGCGTGTACCGCCGGCGTGCAGATGCTCAACATCTTCCGCCGCACACCACTGTTCACCATTGGCCTCTTCGTACAATCACCGACACACCTCTTTGCTAACGACAGTGGCAGCCAAAGAGGAGTTAAGGCAGCAGTCGCGTGTATCGCCGCTGACGCCAGAGAAAGCCGAGCACGCAGCCTGGAAGGTGCACTGAACGAGACGGTTTGTGTCGACGTTTCTGCATACTGTTTCGTACCAGCAAGGTTCAGTTCATCGGTCAGATGATTTAGCTCGAAGATGAATGCTAGTGAGCGCCATATCTTCGCCGAGTATCGTGGTCACAGCGAACGTCTTCATCACCAGGCTTTCAAACAGTTCTGTCACCACCATACACTGACCAGGCGCCCGAAACAGCATAACCCCTTTTGTCCACAAACACCATGACTGTTCACAGCGGCTGTGCCGCAGGAACGACGCCAGGCGCGTCAGCAAAATGCCTCGTCAGAGCGGTTGTCCCAACATCAGTCAGCAGTGAGCCTCAGTCAACAGAGGCCGTAGCCATTTCGCCCAAAACATTAAGACCGAACATAGTTCAGGTCAGTCGTTACCTCAGAAGCATGAGTGACCCCTATATGTGGGGAAAATAGGCGCGCGGTCGTTTGTCAATCTGCTCGTTGTCAAAAGAACCATCACAGTGATCGTGCAAGCCCCGTGTCCAGCCTTCAGGATCTGAGGGTTCAGCCGTCAGCACCATTATAGACACCAGCAGCTCATGCCGTCAGAGCCCCGCAGCCCGTCGGATCATCAGTCACATGCCCAGCTCACCTCCAGAGGCCGGACCCCGTGATCACATTGCTCCACATTGAAACAACGAGCATCTCAACATCATTTCTCGTTCATCTCCTCATAAGTTTATCCTCACTATTCATTTCGTGAGTTTCAGACACCTCCCACATGGTGAATAGTTTTCGTCAAAGAAAGAGCCGAGCTGGCGGCCTCACCATGCCCTCCCCGGGCTATGCCTCACGGCATGCGTGCCTGTTTCTCCCGACCCCAGCTGCCATCAGGAAGGAGTGAATCAGAACGAGGCCTGAGTGTGCAGCTGCGGGTTACCGTGGCTCAGGCATGTAACCCGTGGCACCGAGAGACCGCAGTGCCCAGTTCAACATACCTCCCCGAACTTTCCTCCTCGCTCTGGCCTTCACTTCGTCATCATTTCCTTTTCCTCACCTTCTGCTTCCGTCCCCTCGTAAAAATACGCGCTGAATGTGCAGACGTTCAGGACCATCGTCTCATTTTCATGATGCAGCGCAGAGGATTCTTACGTTTCACCAGCCTGACTGACTCATCAACGTTAAACGCCTGTTGGCCGTTGCACTGTTACGCATTGAGTTCAGAATTTTCGCAAAGCCGCCGCCTGCAGAAAGTTCACTTTCTTCAGAGAATGGTTTGTTCCTCTGTTCACGATTGTCAGTCTCTTGACAACGGTAGTGTTCACGGCCAGGTTATTGCGCCAGAAGATGCAGTAGAGTGACGCTTTTGTTCGTTATCATTGCCAGTTCAAATTACCGGAAGCGACTGACCGTCTGTTCGCGTACAACACCACATTAATTGTGTAGTGCGTAAGCCAGTCTTTTCATGCCGTTTGCTGAATGCCGTTCAGCACAAACCCGGATCGCCGCGAGCATCAGGCCTGCCAAAAACAGCATAAAAAGTAAAATGCCGATGGTCAAACATATAAGCACAGATGTTCAACAGTTGCCTGCGCCAGGACCGTTTCGTTACTGTTCGTAATCATCCACCGTCATCATTGCCTGCGCCCATTACAACGAAAGAGTCGTCACCTGAATGCGCCACGTGAACAGGAAAACATTGGCGAACGTCAGCCACCGGATCTCGACATATCTCGATAACGACCAATTTGATGAGGCCAGCCGATTTCGACCGTCAGACCCGACATTACGAACCATATTTCGCGCCTTCAGTACGATCATTTTGTGAACGAGCTTCGACAAACAGTGAACAGATCGCCGAGTCGCAGTTGAAAGCGACCGCCAGTTGCTTCCTTTCACACGCCCTTTTCACAAAATCGCCTTATCAAACTCCCGCCTGCGCAGACTCGCTCAACATCCACCATCAGTCCGTTCAGGCCTGAGCCTCCTCTGACGCTCATCCAACAGCGACAGCATCGAGCTCCCTTGTTGAGAAAATAGTTCAGTCAAAATCAACAGCGGGTCGGTTCAGGTCTGTCCGCAGGCAGCCCAGCAGCCTTTCAGAGCACCACGTCACAGCCTTCATGCAGTTTTCGGCAGAACAGTCCAACCGACTCTTTCGCTGGCGTGCCCGCGCCCAAACATCCTCAAAACCCGAACAAACAAACCGAAAATGCATCTGTGGCAGACAACAGATGCCGAGTTAGATCATATGCTTTGCCTGCCTGTTAACCGACTAACGTGCCGTTCACGCTGCACACACCTGCGTGTGTCCTGAAACAAGTCATCAGCAGTCATCATCAGCAAAACAGTTTCGACCATCAGCACCACAGGTCTTTGTCAAACATGCAATTTCAGCAGCAAATGAAATCTCGCCAGCCGTCACCAGGATCAATTCTCACCGCCACATCATAATTCCAGCACCCCAGATTACATCCCAGCCTGTTGCACTTAGATCATTGCCCGACGACGGGCAGTGAAAAGCCGAGTGGGAGCGACGACGACGCGAGAGACACCCAGATTACACAAAAGGCACGAGCAGCAGCCCTCGTCAGCGCTCATGTAACGACGTCTCAACATCAGAAAACAATGAACGTCACCAAACCGTTTCTCGACCACTTCAGTTACAAGAATCCTCTTCAACCAGTTCAAAGACGCCTTCAGAAAGTTCTCATCCATCGCATCATTGATCATGTGCCTGGCGAATCGCACCCGCCTTTCGTCAACACGCACGGTCCGGATCAGCACGAAGCAAAGCCGCGCAACATTCACACGATTGTGCCGAACACTAGACCTGGGGAAATAAATTATTATTACGACTTCTCTCTCGGGCAGTAGCCAGAAGATTGATATCTCGGCGCGAGCAGCCAGTTGGCTATTGCGTTGAAACAGGCCAGTTGGGCCGTTAGCCTGGAGCCTCAGCTGACTACTCATCGCTGTCTCAGCACAGTGGTCGAATATAGTAAATGTTGTTTGTGCCTAATCACACAGTTCTGAGCAGCCAAACGTCATTGTGGTTTCACAGAAATATAGCCTGCATTCTCACGGTCCACCATTCGATTTGGGGTGGGCATGTGCATTGTGCCTGGCGGTTGTCAACAACAACATTACATCATGCTTGACTACCATACATTCCCGCAGAGCAAAGACTGAGCTTTGAGTTGCCCACTGTTCACAAACTGGTCAGCCAACAATATTGGACAGTGGCAGTGCTGGTGCCGTCTCATAGGCTTCAGTTCTGGCAGGAGTTGATTTGTTATACCGTTGTTTGAATCCCTCTTTCGACGCCGGCTTTCAATATTTTATTATTTCGCAAATGCATATGATCATCAAAATTCAGCCTCAAATACTATCAGGGCATCACTTTACTAACCATTGTTCAGTAGTTTGCTCTCCAAACACGAGAAAGAAACTGCCGGCTATAAGACGTCCTCATTTACACTCAAAATTGCCGCAGTAGCAAAGCCGCACTGGCCGAATATTTGCGCATATTCTGCTTCTGAGAGATCGACTCGCCGCCGGCATTCATTGCTCTCAAACACAACGGCACAGCTCACCCATCCAGATGATTGCAAGAGCGGTCATCCGTCAACATCTCACCGTCCGCGCGGAAGGAATGGTGCCTGAATTTACAGAGTGAAATCAGGTCGAACATGAGCCAGCCGGTTTCGTCACACAGCAGCCGTTTGATGAGCCTGGCGTCACAAACTGGCAAGCCAGCACCGAAATGCAAAGTGAATATGCAGTCGAAATACAGACGTCTGCTCAAAGCGCCACCAGCCTGTCGATTGCTGCCGAATCATTGCAGTTCCACCCGCCATCATGCGCAGCAGTTCATATCACCAGGAGCCCAGAGATTCGAACATTCGCGTTTGAAAACCCTTCATTGTCACAGCCTGACACTGGCCAGAGCCGAGTCAGACAGTCTGTTTAACGACAGCAGCCTTCAAATGTCGGTCCTCGAGTTTTCAGTGCGATTCGTCCTCTTTTTTTCTGTTCGACCGTCTTTCGTTTCATTCAGAATGTTGGGGCCTCGACCGATTCGTCGCACAAGCAACTGGCATGCGTTAACTGTGTGAGGGTGGGAGGTACGACCGTATCGATTACGACCAATCGTATGATCAGGAGAGGAAACGGCGTAAACAACAGGCACACGACAGATCGAAAACTCCAATAAACACTTCATGTTCATGCGGCGCCTCCCTGCCCACAATCACGGTCATCAGCCCTTCATCACACCGCGTTCCGTTCACACAGCGCCTGACCTTCCATGAAAGCAGCAACCACCACGCCTTGACCGCGATAACCCGACCTTCTTCCCCGTGCCAAACCATCATAGCGATTCCAGAGCCTGGCGCTCATCCGCCCAGTCATTCACAGCGCGCACAACAAACACATAAACAACGCCTGGTTACGGTCGCATGACGAACGCGACTGGCTGCAGCGGCACAGCCCCTCGGCACGACGCGAGATTGCAGCGACAGAACGACGCGATCAAGAACATTCAATTCTATACTGGAAGGATCTACGATTACAAAACTGTCTGTAGGATGAACCTGGTTGTTCAACGCCCAGTTTGTCCAGGAAATACACGATTGCCCAGGAAAGACAATGAAAAGATATAGAGCAATACTCTGAATGTAACACAAAGCCCCACATAAACATAGTCATACACCACCTGGGAGGTTTCACCCCTGGGGACAGATCGGGCCCACCTCATTGACTTTATTCCGAAAGCTTCTTTTAATCAGGGCATAAGCCGGTACCGAAGATGTCATCCGTTTTACACAACAGCAACGCCATAATAAATGGTCACTTCGTGACAAATATAGCAGCTACATTCTTCAGTGTCCCGCATGATACCTTCGTCATCGGGATTACCCGCCCGTACCACATCTCGACGACAACTGTTCAATGAAGCTTGCTCATTGGTTCATTTTAATAAATCAAGATGAACACAGTGAAAGGGTTAGAGTTACAATGTTTAAAACCGCTGAGGTTTGGCGATATCTCGACTGCCACGCCTCTGTCGGTCGCCTCCGGCTTTCGCTCCGCCTCATTCTCGCTCGGAGTTTGCAAATTGTAGCCCATGTCATTGAGCCAATCACTGATCAGCTGGAAGCTGTTCACGTTCGCCATTCAACAGTAGTCTGAGGAGGAGTGTCATCACCGACGACACCGGCACCGCGGAGCACCCAGCAGCCATCAATATTTTGGTCACCACGAATGGCCGCGTGCAGTGTGGTGCGCCAGTCACGAGTCAGCCGCGACCATCACTGCACCAGTCTGCATTTGTCAGGCCCACCACCAAGACAAAAACCAAGACATGTTGTCACAGTCTTGAACACCCAGAAAATCATCCTTGTGCCCCTCTGGCAACGAAAGAGTCAAGCCAGAGGCCCTGCGTGAGCGGTGTGGTCGTTTTTGCGCCTCCCCGTGAGTGACCAACCAAAACAGACAACGACCGCTTGCTTCTGATTAGTCACCTTAGCTTCTGGCGATCAGACCCTTCGTCCTCTCCGCCAATTACAATCACACAACTGGTGGCAGTTCTGCAGTAACGTTGAGTTAAGTGACAAGTTTCTCCTCCATGACTCAGAACACAAACAAGCACACTTCCCAAAATGTTGAGCATGGAGCATCATCAGCTTAAATTCTCCCTTACACTGCCTGTAACTGGCTCATTTTATAAAAGCTCCAGATAAGAAGAATATATGTTTTAGTGGTAGACCCCCAATCACACCCCCAATAATCCAAAAAATATATACATATACCAAAGTGACCATAATATACATTAACAGAGAAAGGAACAAAGAGTTTGTGTCCTTAAACCAAAATGACTAATCAAAGCTTACAATCATTCATCTATTTCAAAGGATCCTCACATGAGAGAGGCAAAAAGCACACCTACCCACCACCACACACACTAGCCCTACAAACTTGGCTTTTCATTAATTTACTTAGAGGGCTTTAAAGGGATGATTTTCTGGATGCCAGGAGGGTGTTCAAAGTCTCATAACAACATATATACAGTTTTTTTGTCTGTATGACGTGCGTCACTGGTACCGTACATGAACTGGTTATGAAACAGTCTCCTCCAAGTGGTGGGTGTGAATTAATCACAGCTGTTCAACTTCAAATGACTTCAACCACACACACACACACACACACACACACACACAAGTGGCCATTCGTGAGTGATTAAAATGATACAGTAGCTATATAAATTTAGTATTATCCATTTGAAGGGTGCAGTGTGTCAGTGGTGTGAAAAGGCCTCCCTCCCTCAAGATATACTGTTGTTGTGTTCTTGAACAATAGACTTAACTTCCAGCTGATCCAGTGAGGATGATAGCTGTCCAGTAATAAAAGACTGGTTGCACTGGGAAGCTCCGAGCTGAGAATGTGTAGAACTGTGACAAAGCCAGAGAGAAGCGATGACAAAGAGCATGCTTAGTCAGGAATGGTCCCTTAGGCCCCTCACATAACTGTAGTTTTAAACATTGTAGCTCTAACCCTTTCCTGTGTTCATGCTGATTTATTACAAATGAACCAATGACAAGTAACATTCATTGGACAGTTTGGTTCATCCTTTGTCATCAGATGTCATGAATTTTTGGGCGGAAATCAAATTCCACTGACTGACAGAGAATCATGCAGGACACAGAGGAATCTTGTACTATAACATCACAGGGGTAATTACATTTATTATGGCGTTGCTACATTTGACATAGTAAAAACAGGATGATGTATCTTAATTTTCAGCTTAGCCCTTGTTCTTAGAACCCTGAGTTAAAAAAGAAGCTTTCAGGATAAGTCAATGAGTGCATTGATCTGTCCCAGAAAGCTGAGGTGGAGCCTTATCAGGTTATCCCAAAAGTCAATTATATGGCTATGAACATAGTAGAACTGTGTTACATTCAAATGTGCTCTATATCTTTTTCATTGTCACCACAGGAATATATTACAATCTGTTGTAACCACCTAAACAGAAGGACCAAACTACAAACATTGAACAGCCAGGTTTCATCCTACAAGATGAGTTTTTAATAATCAATAGATCCTTCCCAGTTATAGGATCAATTGAATGGTATTCTGTCCTTTGTCTCATTCTGTCCTTTGTCTCACGTATCAGCATACCGAAAGTACCATGCCACTCTTACTGCTCCAATCACATTCATGCATACATTACATAGCTAAACTGTTATTTATATATTTGTTGTGCACATATGAATATTTAAACAGATGTAAGCACCTAAATATATACAAGTCACTATATGAAATAGTTTGCTGAGAAGAGAAAAATGTCAAATTTATCTGAGTCAAAACTGTGGGTAAGACTTGCTGCTTTCTCATAGAAGGTCAAATATACTGTATGAACAGGACACAGTGTAATGAGTTGGTTGACTGGTTGTGTCATGAATTGTAAAACCCAAAGGAGGTACTTACTATGAAACATAAATGTTTGTGGGACACAAATCTGTCATTAATGCCTGTTGTTTCCGCCATTTCCTCCTCCTAATTATACAATTAGTGTATTAATGTGTCCCAATTCATGCCTCCCACACCTTCCACACACACACACAGACAAACACGCTTCACACAAATGCACAGACATACAGTACGCATTGATGCAGATATTTAGAAAATTCAGGAACACAACATTCGGGACACAGATGAATATTAAACAAGAAAAGTAAAGAAAAGGCGAATCAAGACAAGAAAAAAAAGACGAATAATTAAACATCACACTGTAAAACTCAAGAGATGACATTTGAAGGCTGCTGTCATTAAACAGACTTCTCTGACTCAGCCTTCTGAAAGCCAGGTATCAAATTTATGATAATAAGAGGGTTTTTTTAAACACAGATGGTATTTAACATTCAGATCCTCTATGATCCCTGGTGTCTCTATGAACTGCCACATGATGAAAAAATAAATTGATTTCTGTGGAATTCAGCCCATGTCAATAGGCTACCTTCTGATTAGCTTTGAAACTGAACATCCCATATTTCTGACTGCATATTCACTTTGCATTTGGTGCAAAGCACTTGGTTGTGACACCCAGGGAACCAGGCTCATCAAAACAGCCTTGTATCATATTGGCAAACCACAAGAAACAGGCTCATGACCCATTTTTGGTTCCACTCTGCTCTAAATTCAAAACTTTTCCATTCCTTCCCTTGGATGGTGGAATGACTGACTGGAATGTTATCACACAGTATCAGGTCATCTGGATAGGTGAGAACAATGCCATTTGGCAATACCATTTTGTGACAGGGCAATGAGATGCCTGAAAACAGCGGAGTCAGTCCTCCTCCAAGAGCTAAATTAATACACAAAATATAGCTTCAACCAATTGCAGCACTTTACTGCAATAGTTTTGAGTAAAGAGATAAATGAGGACATCTTATAGCCAGCAGTTTCTCATGTTTGGAAGGCAAAGCAGAAACTACTGAGGCAAATGTAGTTGGGATAAAGTGAATTGCACCCTGACAAATGTGCTGAGGAGCAGATTTTGTTAATCCTTAGAACCATTTACAGGAATAATAAAATATTAAAGCCATACATCAAAAAGGGAAAAGGGATTCCAAATAACAGTATAGCAAATTAACTCCTGCCAAAATTTGTAAGCCTATAGGATGACAGCTTAACGTACCACTGTCTCATAAAAGATATAACTGTGATCAATGTGACAGCTGTGATTGGTTTGTAATTTGATGGGGCAAACTCAAAGCTCCAATTATACTTTGCTCATGCAAATAGCCATGATAGTCAGCATGATGTAAATGTTGTTGTTGTTGTTAATAGCCGCCAGATATCTGCAAAGAGATACACATACTGCCCCCAAATCAGAATAAGTGGACCATGTTTGAAGTCACCTGGGCACATAACCATCTGTAGAGCCACAATGTGTTGTTTAACACTCTGATTTTTGTACTGATTAAACAAACAACATTTACTATATTGACCACTGTACTTTAGAGATGCTGTTAGGCAAGTTTGCCAGCACAGAGCCAGGCTAACTATTTACTGGCTAGCTATTTAGCCCTGTTTCCAGCTTTTGTGCTAAGCTAAGCTAACTGGCTGCTTCATACAGAGATGAAAGTGGTATCAATCTTCGCAACTTACTTGCGGAGAGGAAGTCAATGATAATAGATTTATTTCCCCAAATTACAAAATATTCCTTTAATCGTATGCAAATCTTGCACAGCTTGCCTTCATGCAAATAATCAGATTGTATTACATGTTGACAAAAAACTGTAAATTACCTACAGTGTGTCACCAAACATAATCGTAGTCTACAATGAATAAAACTTTCCTAAAAAGCATCTTTGATTTGGATTAAAAGAAAAGAAAATTCTATGCTAAAGTAAAAGTGTCAAAACTAATTTAAAGTGTAACATTCTCAGCTGTTTTCCTAATCTTTACAAAGACATCATTACATAAGCACTGACAAAGGGCTTACTTTTTCTCATACAGCTTTATTGTATCTGAATTGTTGTCTCTTCCCTCCCTTGTCCATCAATCTCTCCCACTCCCTTCCCTAGCTTTTGTTTTCCTGCCCCCGTCTTGTCAAGCAATGATCTAAGTCTAACAAGTAGGATTGTAATCTAAGTGCTAAATTATAATGTAGCGTAAACTGGAGTGATCTGGTGAAGTGACAGCCTAGCAGGTTTCTAGACACCTTGGATAAATTTGCATGACGTTTCCTGAGGCAGATTTAGACATGATACAAAAAGAAAATTCTGTGGTGCTAATTAGTGTCAAACAACTTACTTGTAGTGAGTGTCTTGGCAGTGGCTTTGTGAATGTGACTACTGACTTGACAGGGATACACACAGGTGTGTATGCACATGTGGACAACACATTTAAGGTCAGTTAACCCAAACAAACAAAACATATGATCTAACTCAGCACTCATTGGTATGCAACACAAAGATCATTTTGGTTTTATTTGTTCAGGTTTTGAGATGTTTGCCTCTAAGACTTCTGGGGCCACACCAATACAAAGAAAGTCAGTTGGATTTTGTTTGTTTACTCTTTCAAAAACCGCTATGAAAAATATGACAGCTGAAGTGTCTCCCCAGAAACGCTGACCTTGTTACTCTGGATAATTCCTAGACCGTTCCACTTGGTGAACAGTTTTGACTGAAACTATTTTCCTCTTTTTAAAAGGGAGCTCCATTCACTGTCACTGTATTTGGATGGAAGCATGTATCTCAGAGGAGGCTTTCTCAAAACCTGAACAGACAGAAGTAAGTGAGATGTGTTTTGGGGCGAATCACCACTTTAAGGCAGGAGTTTGATAAAACTGATTTTTATGAAAAAATCATTCATTAATGAAAAAAACAGCTGGCAGGTCAAACTCCCTTAACTGCACAAACTCAACTTGATCTGTTCCGCTTTGTTTTGTCAGAAAGTTTCATTCACAAAAATGTCGTACAAGAATGAAAATATGGATTTCACATTGTGGAGCTTCAGGTCTGTTGTCAGAAATCAGCAAAAACATGTCAAATTTAGTCATTAGTCAGAGGATATGTCAAAGTCAAATTTAGCATACAAGTGATTCACCAATCTTTCCTGTGTCCATGTGGCGCATTTCAGATGACGTGGCTTTCTTTTCATTTTATAATGTGATTTTTAGGTAATGAGGAACAGGTGGGTGTTGGGTGGATGGTTACGAACTTTAATGGCAAAAAGTGAAGGTGCACAAGCAGCAGGGCAGCTGTTTGAGACATCTGTGCTATATATTTTGACCATCATGCATTTTACTTTTATTTTACTGTTTTAACCCAAACCACAATCTTTCCATAACCCTGATCAGGTGGTTTGTGCACCTAAACGAAAGCATTTCAACCCAAACAACATAGAAAAGATTTGGCATACGCACTGCACACAATTTGAAAATGTAGTGTTATTTGTACACAGATTGATGAGACCCGGTTGGACTCCATACTGGGTAATTTGAGACTGAGCCAATGATGTAGATAAAAACATCCCTCTACTGCATCTTCTGAAGCATAATGTGCCTAACCATTTAGATTTTCTGTTGTCCAAAGTTTGAAAATAAGTCATTAGACAGAGGTTTTAAACCGATTCTACAGAGAAATACTGAGTAGGAACTTTCTGCAGAGCAGCAGCTGCAGGAGAGATTCTAGATAAATGCATGTAGCTGTGCCTCTACACTTGGCTGTAAAAGAACATTTGTAGCATTGATGAGTCAAGTCAGAGCTGAGGTGACTTGTACAAGAGTCTACCTCTGCACTGCATCATGGAAAAAATGAGACGATTAGTCACAGACACACATGCATGCACACACATTCCAGCATAAGTATTTTTTACAAAGAGAGGAACAGAAGCAGAAGGTGGGAAAAGGAAATGAAATGGGAGGGGAATGGCAAAGTGAAGAAGAAGAGAGGTAGAGCGAGAGAGGGAAAGACCAGGGGAGGAGGACAAATTAATAGCTGAGAACTGCAGAGCAAACACTTTCTCTCTACCGGTCTCTCTTAATTCTTCTGGGTTACATACACAAACACATGCCCACAAACACACACACACACATACTCTCAGAATGTTTCTGAAGTTCCCCTGCTCCTTCTCCCTGAGTGGCATACGAGTAAATTCAGGAGAAATGAGCACACAAACACACACATACTGTGAGCATAAACCAAGGAGGACATGAAAACCAGGCCGTGTTCCAGAAATTTCAGCGGCTTCTTCTCTCAGTTTGACTGAAAAACTTCTTCCACCATAGTAGGGAGAGTGTCTGGGAAAAATGCTGCTCACAGGGAGAAATGAATAAAGTGAGATAGAGAAGCTTATAGGGGGATGAACGTCAAAGGAGAGGAAGAGAGATAAATACGCATGGTATATGAAAAGGCACAGGTTTGGGAAACATAATTTCTTTGTTTCTTTCTGTGTTTTTCTGCAGGTTTTTGAAATGAATGGCCAGAGACACTCATTGGTACTGTATGGAAACAATATGAGAAATCACAAGTCCAGCCAGAACGACAATAAAAACCTCTGAAGTGGAAAACTGGGCAATATGACTAGTAATTGATGACTGCAGAATACAACAACACCAAATAACCTGCTGATTTTGCCACTGTCCTGTGTATTAAGGCATGTTCAGTGTTTGAACTTTTGAGAAACAGCTGAACCCTCAGATCCTGGAGAGGCTAGACCTTTACAGAACACGCGTCACTGCTTGATAGTTCTTTTTTTGTACTTGAAAACAGATTGACTAAGCATGCTGCTGCTATTTTCCCCCTACATATAAAGTCCTCATAGCTACAAGTGTAACTGACCTGAACTATGATTCAGTCTTAATTAATTTTAGGCAAGTAAACACAGCCTCTGTGGCTGAAAGAATCCACCTTTGACTGATGTTTAAACGGGACACAAACCACCTTCTCTGGACTGAAACATTTTGCAGCACTATAACATCATTCTACCTCTGCTTTAGCCACTGTGAAAAGACAATCATAATTAACATGGATAAAGAAAGTTATATATAAACACAGGCACCACAGATCAGTGCTATAGATTTGGTGATAAGGACTGTTTGAAAATACAAAGTGATGAGAAAGTTGTTCCTTGTGATACATTTCTCAGCAAGATATGGCACTCCGCTGCATTCATGCTAATTTTAAATCATCTGATACATTGGAGCTTCTCTCTCAGGCAAACTAATACTACTTACTAAGTACAAACAAACATACAGAAACTGTCAAACACACAAACCGTCTCGTTCAAGTGCACACAC
>BRZM01001890.1:14164-27354 GCA_033238685.1 Lates japonicus
CAAGAGCGTATTGCCCCTATTCAATATTACCGTTCATTGCTTTGACACCCGATTGCATGTTTACCCGAAATTACACACAATGAGCAATTACAGTTCGATGACAGTTATTACCTTTTCTTTATTAGTCATTTCACCGTCTCGAATTGGTTGAAACGCACACCGCACAGTTTTATTTATCATCAGCGTAGAACTCCGAAAGAAGACACCGATATTCGAAGGGAGTTTGTTCTGGTTTGTATGCGTGATCGCGGCACGGTAAAATCACACATACCGTTCCTTTCAACTCGTTGCCAGATCGTCAGATAGTGGTGCAGCAGCCACATCAACAGTCCGGTCAGCAAAGAGGCTGAGCCAACATCCCGGCTTTTTCGCGTGGAGCAGCCTGCGTTCGCGGGTTCACTGCGTCGTTGCCCGGCGACCTGCGAATGGTGAATGGCCGCCTGTCCAGCCATGTGTTGCCCTCGCATAGACCGGCGCACTGTCCAGGCGTACCGCCTCGCCCGCTTGATAGCTGCAGTTCTCTGCACCCCCTGGTCAGAGCTGTTGTGCACAGACGGATGTTGCGTCACATTCATCATGTCGTCGTTCGACTCGTTCTAAACTGTAGTCATTTTCGATATATTCCGTCAACAGACACTACCCCACCGGAGCGAACCTTCGCATCTTTCAACAGGCGGCAAGTTAGTGTTCACGGTAATTACAGCAAATGAACGTGTTGCACAGATTGAACAGCAGGTTATCGTTAAGGAAACATGATGGTAAACAGAACAGGAAATTCTCAATCAACGATCTGGCATCATCGCAACAAACCGCCGGTGGGAACATAACGCAATATATGTAAAGACAGCCCTTGCGATTGGCAGCGCCCGTTCGTGCGATCGTTCGGTTTGGCGAGCCCCGTAATCATCTTCGTTAACGCACACATCATCATCACAGCGTTGGAAGTCTTCGCAGACCGGCCTGTAGCTTCAGCGTTCAAATGCTCACTTTATCTCACAATCGAAAACATTGATTAACGCAGTTTTAACCGAAACAGCGCGCAACCGGTGTCTCTGTCGAAAATCGCAGCCTATCGTCAGTTTATTCTCGCCTCCAGAGCAGCCCGGAGAAATGTTTGTAGAGTTAAAACTGGCTCCGCACGAGTTGTTCTGTCAGCAGTGATGCCGTAGACGCAGCTTAAAACACAGTTCGCCAACCACCCACAGTTTCGACCTCCAGCTCAGCCAGTGACACCGAACGCCGAACCCAGTAAGTCAACCCGATGACGTGCGCCTCCAGCAAAACCGGCCTGACACACCGCCATCACCAGGGTTGATGACGCCACATTTGACCAGCTTCGGGCTGGCTGGCATCACGTCGGGCGTCGGGAGTCAGCGAGCGAGTGGCAGCCAGACGCAGTGACACCCACCGCCAGCACAGAGTGGCACCCAGAGGACGAGACCACAGAGGAGAATCCACACCAGTCGCGCCAGACACCGGGAGGATCGCGGCGAGTCAATAGGTCCTCCACTGCGTCTGGTCATATTGTCTTTGGGAAGTTTCAGCCCGAACTTCATACAGATGAACTATTATTATTACCGACAATGCCATGTATTACCGGGAATTGTGGCTTTACCTCGTTTTAATAGCTGTTATCGGGAGTTGATGGCGGTAACCGTTCCGGCAATACGCAGGCACACTTTCAGCGTAGTATTAATGCAGTTTGGCTGGGCAGGCGCTGGTATTACCGAATAGACAGACAGCCATAAAGGATAGAAAAATAATAACAGAGAAGAGAAGATGAGGTTCCATTTGCATGTGTATGTGTGTTATGAGGGAGAGAATCATTTATACTGAGAGATTCTCACCATCATCCATCTTCCACCATCTCTCTCAGCTGTATTTGAAGGGATGACAGTGAGATACCCTCAGGGTTATAGAGTAGTTCTGCTTCCCTCACAGCACGCACACATACACACATACACAAAAATGCGGACACTCACATCTTCGCTTATCTGTTAGTGTTTTTTCTATCCCAGCACTTGGCATTGGCTCTGTCTCTGTCCAGTGTATCACCCAGCCTGCCCACAGTATCAAACTGCATTAGTACTACGCTGTAAGTGTGTATGCCTATATCTGCATGTGCCAGGACAATTTTTATATCAACTTCCCTGCCACAAAACAGTGAGATAATTCAAGAAACAAACAAATGAAAAGCAAAGCTATTAAAACTAAGGGTAAAAATTTTAATTCCAGTAATACATAACATTGTCAGTAATAGTAATAGTTCATCTGTATGTGAATAAGTTCAGGCTGAGGGCTTCCCAAAGACAATATGATATTATTTTTAGACCTGAGATGGAGGACCCTGTGGCTGTACAGTCCCTCAGTGTGTCTGAGCATGATAGTGTTGTGGATTCTCCTCTGTAGACCTAGCTTGACATCTCTCCATCCTCTGATGCACCACTCTGCCACTAGCGGGCGAGGCCTCGGTCATCTACATCATGGTGTGTCACCACACTGCGTGTCCCTGGCTGCCCTCACTCACACTGACTCCTGACACTTGACATGATGTCACATAATAGCCAAGCCTTCAGGGTCAAATCAACAGCATCTCCGAATCCAACCTTACACTGGTGACAAGCAGCTGACTCAAGTCTGTGTCAAAGGCAGTTTTGCTGGAGAGCACATCATCCAGGTTGACTTTACTGGGACCAGCTTGTTCAGTGGTGATACTTTTAATCACTGCAAAGCAGAGCTGGACCAGGACTTGTATATGTCTTGAGAGGGTCAAAGAATAATAGAGTGGATTACTTGAAAATGAACTGTGTGTGTGTGTGTTTTTTAAACTGCATCTACTCACAGCATCACACTTTGACAAAGTGCTCCGGTAATGCTGAGCAGATTGGAGTTTTAGCTCTACAAACATTTCTCAGAGCTGCTCTGGAGGCAGAAATAGAAAATACTGGCTGATATAAACCTCTGCAGTTTTTTCAGAGCACAGGGTAGGGGCACTAGTTTGCACACTGGTGAACATGAATATTTCCAAGTTAAAACTGCATTAATCAATATTTTTCAGTGTAAGGGTCTAAAGGTAGAGCATTTTGAACACTGGAAGCTACAGAGCCAGATACACACACACACAAAAAAAAGACTTTGCTTGCTGTGTGTGTGTGTGTGTGTGTGTGTGTGTACGTGCTTTGAAGATGATGTGTGGGGAATTACATCAGGAGTCCTTCCAAACCAAACAGTCACACAATGAGAACTGGGCATACACATACAATCACAAAAAGGCTGTGTCCAACTTTTTACTATATATTGCATTATATTTACCAACAGTTTTATTTGCGTGTCTGAATCGTGAGGTGAAATTTCTGTTCTGTTACACCATCACTGTTTCCATAGCATTAACACTACTTCCTACTATTCAATCCCTCTATGCAATACATTCCATTTTATAGATATGAAAATTACCGTGGTACTGCTTTACACCTGTTAGAGGTGCAAAGGTTCACTCCAGTGGGAGTGAAAATTGTCTATTTGTGGTCCTATGGGAAAATATTTCCTGGTTTAGGACAGGAGTCAAGACTTGACTGACATGATGAATGTAAACACCTAACATCCATCCATTATCTGTACTGCTTATCTGTTAAGGGTCACAGGAGGGCTGCAGCCTATCCAAGCTGACATTGGGCGAGAGGCAGGGTACGCCCTGGACAGGTCGCCAGTCCATCACAGGGCCAACACATATACAATAGACAAACAACCATTCACACTCACATTCACACACAATTTAGAGTCACCAGTTAACCTAACCTGAATGAACCCCCGCAGGCACAGGGAGAACATGCAAACTCCACACAGAAAAGCCCCGGGGTAAACTGGGGCTCGAACCTTCTTGCTGTGAGATGACAGTGCTAACCACTGCACCACTGTCTAACGTCTAACAGCAGGATTTAAAGGAGCAATATGTATGATTTTTATTATACTGATCACATACAAAATAGAACAAGCTCCTTCAGATCAATTGTCTTGCTTTCAAGGTTCTACATATTATTAAATAAAAACTTCTTCAGTGTACGTTTTTAATAATTCCAAGGTAATTTTAGTCAAAATGATGACTAATAAAAAAAGAAAAAAATTATGCTTTATCATAATTTCATAATTGCTCATTGTGTATGAACAGATTAAACATGCAATCAAGGTTGATAAAGCGTGACAATTTAATATTGGAATAGGGGCTTTAAATCCATTTGCTATCATCACATCAGTCTCTTAAAAGTGATTTATCATTGAATAAACCCATTACTTGCTTTTCACCCAAATCACTGAGCATGAGATTGATTAAGCCTCCAAAAGTAATTTTGTTTGAGGACAATGTAATGCCCAATAACTCTCAAAGTGCCAAACACAGTGCTAAAAAGTACTGCCAGTTTTTCCCATCCTCCCCATACATCAGCACTCCCAGGGCACTATCTAATCCAAACAATGAAAGGTGCTTTTTTCATCCTGTGAAATTATGAGCTTGTTTGCCTGCAATTAGTTTGGTGTGAACCAACTCTATTAGTGTGGATCAGTGATTTCTCCTCTTTTTTCCTCCCAGCAGATCCCTTGATCTGTGTTGCGAGCATAATTAAGCATCACTGATTAGCTTCTCAGCTCAAGTGGAGAACACCAGTAAGACAGAGAGCTCCTGCATGTGCATGTTTCAAGGACCCTTAAATGGATCCGCAATGTACCAGTGACCCCGGTTGGATCCAAGGTGTGATTAGATATGACCTTGGTGTGGAGTGATAATGGCACAGGGGAGAGGAGAGCTTCTATGAACAACAGTTCTCTATAATGTGTTTGTCTTTCAAGATGGCCATTGTGTCAGATTAAGTCATCAGTCATACGTTCTTGCCACTACCTGGCCAAGACACATATAACAGAAGACAACATGTTAGCCAGTCTGTGATGAGACCCTGACCAGTCATAGCTTTACATTTTTTTGACTTATGTAACATACATGATCAGACATAAGCGAATTCATAGGTGAAAAGAGACTGACATCACTGTTCCACCTCACAGCACCAGCTCCACCTCAGCATGTTTACAGTTGTGTGGTGAAGAGCGTTCTGTGCTCCTGTGAGTCAGTGTCAAGGTACATTTGGATTCTGTGGAACTTTTTTGCTGTCCTATAGGCTGACAGGTTGTAGTTTAAGATACACAACCCTGAGCCAGTCAAGCTTCAGTTAAAGGAATCACATGAACAGGAAAATTCATGTTCCTGGAGCCCACAGTGAATTCTTCAAGTGTTTGTTTTGTCCAAACAATACATCAATCTCCAAGACAGTTTACTGTCATGAGGCTGAGTTAGACGGAGAATCTTCACGTTAAAGATGCTTTCTTTGCATTTTTCTTTCAAATATAACTTTAACAGTTATAACAGTTATATATATAACAGTTAACCAGAATATTAAACCAGAATATTAAAATTTGATTCATTTTCTGTCATTGAACTAATTTAGCGCATTGACTTATTTATAGGCTATTTACATTTATTTATTTACTTTAAAATAAATCTCTGACCCTGACCTGTGGAACTGAATAGCTTATCCATTTTTTTTTTTCTCCATTTCATTCTGACATTTTTTAAAGATGAGTTTTTTTCTTTAGTTTGGAATAATCTACACAGTAGCAGTGGTGAGAGTGAAAGCCATGTTTGCAGTGGCTCTGTTTCTGAAATTCAGATTTTTCTTGTCTTACCACAGCAGGGAACCCTTGGAACTCCCTCTAATACCCCCTGAGGTATGCCCTTTAGTTCTTCTCTTTTTTTTTAATTCAGTCATTTCTTCTTGACAAACCCAACATGCAGCATAAACCACCAGTTTCCCGTCTCTCTCTCTCTCTCTCTGTTTGTGTCTCTATGCCTCTCTATCAGCTGGGTTTATTCTCAGCGGACACTGATGCGCACAACATAACAAGGCCTTTCTCCCTTTTCCACTACACACTCTCCCTCTCTCTCTCTCCTCTCTCTCTCCTCCCTCTCTCTGTGTCTCTCTCTCCAGGTCCTCTCTATCCACTCTCCCCTCCTCTGTTCTGCACCTGCTCCTCCCCTCCTCCCTTATTATCCTCAGACTCAGAGCAGCGCTCCGTCCTCGCCAAGTGATGCGGCGGCGCACATCGGTGGGTTATCACCGCCCGCTGCAAAGAAGACAGCTCCGGCTTATCTTTTTCCCCTCTGGAAACGCGCACTGAAGGACGGCTTTGAACATGGGAATTTAACGGGGCTTGTTGGAGAGTGAGCTGGAGGAGGGTAGGACGACGAAGAAGCACTCAAGTCCCATCCGAGAGGACAGAGGGAGGAGGAGGAGGAGGACTACAGGGAAACGGTCCCGTTGGGACGGGACGCAGCGGAAGGTTTTGTGCTTTATATAATTTGAAATGGACTCAAGATGCTGGTTTTTCTTGCTTGCTTGTAAAGGATAAAAGCACGTGGGCTCTTGTGGGCTCTCGGAGTTGCGTTCGGTGCCTTTCTGTTTGTGATGGAGTGAGTGAAAGAGAGGGCGCACGGTAACTTCAGCCTCGCCATGAAATCAGTGTTTTTCAGCCGCTTCTTCGTCCTGCTGCCATGGGTCCTTATTGTCATCATAATGATCGATATCGACAGTAAAAGGACGATCCGGGCTCCAGTGGCCGGTCGGACCGGCAGGGCGCAGCGGGCGGCTCGGACCGGCGCACCGGGGTCAATCTCCCCAGAACCAATACACACAGATTATCTACGCCATCACTCCGACTTACACCGTCCGGTGCAGAAAGCGGGTTAGGCCAGCCCTGGCCCACGCCTTCCGCCAGGTGCCGGTTCCACTGGATCGTAGTGGAGGACTCTACGACGCGCAGGGCTGGTGGCGCGCTTCCTGGCCCGGTGCGGCGTGCCGTACACGCACCTGCATGTTCACCCCACCCAGGTTCAAGCGCGCCGGGGATGCCGCGCCACCGAACAGAGGAATGTGGCTCTCGCGTAAGCTGCGACAGCATGGAACAGTGGACGCCGGGGTAGTTTTTTCGCAGATGACGACAACACTTACAGCCTGGAGCTGTTTGAAGAAGCCTGACGTCTGTTATGTTACCTGTGCCATCACTGTCTGTCCTGCTGAACTGCAGCCTGCTGATAATTCTTAAACTTTTGATTGCTTGAATATAAGATTTTATGTACATGACTTGAGATTAGTGTTTAGTTTGAAAACCATGAAGTGAAACATTCATGGAGCATACTAAAGCTGAGAGCCTCGCTGATTGGTCAGTAATGATGTTGCGGTGGGCTTCTCAAGTAGAAATATCGTGGTAATTGCTCTCCTTTTAAGTTTTTGCTTTTATAAGCTGTACTTGATTGATGTGACCAGTAACAACAATAACAACCTTCCTCCCTGGTTTGTTAAAAACCCCACAGCAGTACTGCAGCATATCTTATTGGCTGTTCATGTTTGTAACTACTAACTGTGATCAGATAAATTAAAAGCACCTGAAAAAATGAGCTAAACCTGGTATTTAAATACTTGGATACTACTGGATACAAGCACTAGCTTAAGGGTCTATTTTCCCCATTTCTGACTGTGTTTCCATGTTCTAACCATGATGCTGCACACGAAAAGTCATTGTTGGGCATTCCCCAGGCAGGTTCATTTCAAAGGAATTCAAACATTGAAATTCACCAGTACTAAATCCCAGTAGAACCCTATAAACACGAGGATGCTCCAGACCTTGTTTGAGACCGCTCGTTTCACCTGAAAGGCAGTTATTAAACCAATATATTCTGCTGGTGCATCTGGGTGAAACTACATGGACACTTGGTTTATCGGTGTGCTTGCTGAGGAAGGTGGGAGCTGGTGAAGGCTAAAATGGTGAGGAGACAAAACGGATGAAGAGTGAGGGTGTACATTTGACGGGAAGAGACGATAGGGATGGATGGTGGCCGTGTTTGTGCTGGTGCTGGAATGGCTGTTCAATTTTCTGTAGATCCACTCATACAGCACGGAATTAATAAGCGGAGAAGCGTGTGTGTGTGTGTCGGTCTGTACTATGCGTCAATGTGGCTGGTGGGTGACGCAAACTGTGTGCTGGCGAATGAACAGCCATTGGGCACCAGCTGCTGACGCCATCAGCTCGTCTCTTCGTCAGTCGGCTCCCTCGCTCATCTGTTTTGTCTCTCGCTCATTACAGCCTTCGCTCCCTCCTCGGCGCGCTGCGATAAACCAGGTGTCCATGTGGTTCACCGGATGCCAGCGAAGTATGTTGTGCTGCCTTTCATGGCGGTCTCGGTCTGTTTATCGAGTGTTAACGAGTCTAATGCTCTGATGAATTCATCTTGATCGCTGTCAGGCTCGTCTGAAATAACTAATGAGCTTTGGTGTGCCCGGCATGGTGGGGCTATCGGAAAAAGAGCTACGGTGGGAATGAACCGCTGTGGTGTCAGTAATCAAGTGCGACCCAGTCAGGCTGTGGTTTGGCTCATTTTCAGGTGCTTGTCTGACTGCTACAGTTAGTGATTACAAGGCTGTGAACACTGAGAGCACTGCTGGGTTTAACAAGCCAGGTGGCTGTGGAGCCAGCCGGTACTGTGGATGGCTACGGCATGAGCCGGTGGCAATTTTGCGTGGCTGCGGTGGTTTTTTCACCGCGGCGTCGTGCGACGATCGGCGAACTCGCTGGTATGCTCCGTGAATGTTTCCGCCATGTTTCAGGCCGCAATCTCCAGAGTCATGCATGCGTCTTGTATTCAATCAGGATAGTGCCTCTTGCGAACTGCAGTGGAACAGGTGACAGTGGCACCGAATGTGCGGCTGTTTCAGGGTCTGGCTGGCTCAGGCTGTAATGTTGATCATCTCAGCCACCCGGCGTGTTCGGCTGCTGTCTGGCTCACGGGCATTCTGTTCGTGGCGCGTGGCATCCGGCGCGCTGTTTCTAGAAGTGCAGTGCGTGTGCGGCACGCCACCAGGCAACACGCCACCAGCTCCGTGCGCGTCGTGAAGTCCTCGATCGGTGGTTTCGAGACACCTGGTCGGTCTTCCTGCGCCGGACGGCGAATGATGGCGTGGGCGGCGGGGCAGGTGGTGGACACGCCGACGTGCCGAGCCTGCGCCTGCCCGGTCGACGGCCACTGAGCCCATCGCACTGCCGTGGATCGTCATTGACGGACGTGAGACCCGTGGCGGCAGGGGCGAAGAAGCGGCTGACACTTGTTCATCGGCGAGCTGGTTCTTCTCTTCTATCGCCGTCACAAACGAAGGCTCGGCTGTCCAGGTAGGCTTCCGTGCTGTCAGCACAACCAGCGTCAGCGTCTGGTCATTCAGAATATAAAGCACAAAACATCCGCTGCATTTACGTCGGCGACCGTTTCCTGTGATCTCTCCTGCTCTCCCATGCGCCTCGAGATGGTTTCAGTACTGTCATCTCGCAGCTCGCCAACAAACCGTCATCCATGTTCATCGGTGCGCGTTCAGAAAAATGAGCTATCTTCTGCGGCGAACGTGCGCCATATCGCAACGAGGACAGGCCTCTGATCTGAGATGAGGGCTGAGGTGGGAGTGAATGAAATGGGAGGAGGAGAGGAGGAGGAGGGAAGACGTTGTGTGCGTCGTCGCTGACCCGGCGTGAGGAACGTGGGGCCTGGAAGCAGAGAGAGGAGGAGGACGGGGAACGTGCTGCGTGGGTTCGTCGGAAGAGATGACTGATTAAGGCAAGGGCATGCCTCAAGTGGAGGGTTCAGGGGTTCTAACGACGGACAAGAAAATCAGTTTGAGAACAGGCCGCTGCAACGTAACTCGCTCTCGCTGCCTGGACATTCAGGCGAGAAAACTCGTCTTTACAAATAATCGAGTGTGGAGAAAAAAGTGGATGACTTCGACCCGTTCCGCAGATCAGGGTCAGGGTGGTACAAAGTGAGTAGTGAAGCCAACCTGTAAACAAGTCGTGCGGCCGTCGTGAAATGAACTCAAATTGTTCTGGTTTAACCTGGTTAACGTTATGGCTGTTATAACTGTTAAAGTTGAAGAAAAATGCAAAGCAGTGGTCTCCGTCTTTCAACACCTCGCCGAACGATGGCTGTTGGAGATGATGTGTTTGGACAGGCTGAAACAGCGAAGTGCAATGGGCTCCGGGGCGTAGTTTCACGGTCATCGATTCGCTGGCTGAGCGAGCTGGCTCGGGGTTGATGACGTGGGCCTGACGCAATGTTATGGGACGGCAAGGTCACGAGATCAGGTAATGCCCGACGCTGACTGCGGGCGTCTTCGCCGCGGCTGCTGGGCATGCTGGTGGGCTGGTGCTGGTGGGCTGTGATGTCGGTCTGCTGCCTGTGGGCTGTTATCTGGTCATGTATACATGAAGTCGAAATGTGAAATATGACTGGTCGGGTCATCACGGGCTGGCTAACATGTTGTCTTTTCTGACCTGTGGCTGACGGCCGGGCAATGTTTGGGCGTATGACTGATGACAATCTGTTTACAATGGCATCTGAAGATAAGCGCCAGCGAACTGTTGATGTAAACTCTGACCGTGTCACTCACGCCAGGTCTCTAATCTGTAGTTCAACGGTCACGATAACGGATCCGCTGGTGTAGCTTGCGTGGTGTTGTGACTGGTGTCAGTGATGTGGTGTGCTGCTGGGAAGAAAAAGAATCACTGATCCACTGAGGCCAGTTCACGCAAACAGTGCGGGCAAACTCGCGAGGATGAAAAAGCACTTTCGTGTTTGGATAGACAGTGTACAGGCTGCTGATATGGGAGGTGGGAAAAACTGGCACGTGCATCGTTGTTTTGAGATGACAGGCATTGTGTCCTCCGGCGTGCACGGAGGCAATCAATCATGCTCGTGTTGGTGGCTGAGTGAGGTTTGATGTAAATCTTTGGGACTGATGACCAATGGACTAAAACCTGTTCAATATTGAGGTGTCGGCTGTCAGCAGCGATTGCTGACTGGGCCATGCAATGAGCTATTGTGAAGGTATGATGGCTGTTTTTCTTTTTTATTAGTCATCATTTTGACTAAATTACCTTGGAATTGTTAAAACGTACTGGTTTGTTAATGTGGGGCAACAACAGACAGTGATCTGAAGGAGCTGTTGTGTGGTGGTATAATAAAATCTGCATAACTCCTTCAAATAACGGTGAGCGATGAACGATGTGCGGTGGTTAGCAATGGCTCACAGCAGGTTGGTTACCGAGTTTTACTGATGGAGACTACGCCTTCTCGGTCGCTTCAGGGCAGGTTAACTGTGACTGGTGGTGATGATGATGTGAAGAATGATTGTTTGTCGGCCAGCGCGCTGTGTTGACCCTGTGATGGACTGAAACGCTCGGCTCCCTGCCTCTGTGTCGGCAGTGAGCTGCCCGGCCGCCAGCAGGCAAGCGAGCCACGGGCGTGGATGGATGTTGGTGTTTACATGTCGATCGAAGTCTTGACTCTGTCTAAACAGGCCTATTTTCATGGGGCCACAAATGAACAATTTTCACTCACTGGAAGGTAATTTCTTTAATGGCTGTGCCGCGACAATTTCATGTCTATAGTGGAATGTGTTACATGGAAGATGATGAGTAGTGTTAATAACTATGAAACGTGATGTTAACAAGAACAATACCTCATTCATTTCTTAGCTCTTGTTAATATATAATGATATAATTAAGGGATTGGACATGCTTTTAATCATCAATGCCCGGTTCTCGTTGATGACAGGCGTTTTGGAAGGACTCTGTTGCACATCATCTTCAAACAACGTCACGCACACCTGCCTTGCACGGCAAGCAAAGTGTCTTTTTTAGTGTGCGGGCTGCGGCCGGTCGTTCAGGTGGCTGGACGCCGCGAAGAATGATTGTTTGACGGAGCCGTTCGCGGTGCTTACCTGAAGGCTGCGGGGTTATCGGCCGATGACCTGACTGCTCGGGGCGGCTGCGAGGTGTTTGTGAGGCTGGGCTCAGTCTGTCGGCGTGCGGGCATCGGGGAATGTGCTGGCGCGGTGAATGCGGTTTAAACACGCACACAGTTCATTCCGTGATCACTCTGTTCTTTGACCCTCTCAGACGCTATACAAGTCCTGGTCCTTCTGCTACGGTGATTAAGCTGTCAGTGGCAGTCCCCAGTAAGCCTGGGCTGCTGCCAGTGTGGGTTGGACCGAGAGATGCTGACGTTGAACCTGAGCAGCGTATGTGTTTGTCATGTCGAAGTTGTCGAGTCGGTGACGGTGAAGACGACCCGGACTGCGCGACACGCCATGATGGTGGGCGGGGCTGCTCGCTGAAGTGTTGCATCCCGAAGGATGGAGGATCAGCTGGTCAGAGGGTCACAACTGTCATGCTCAGACACGCTGAGGACTGCGGCAGGTCCTCGTCTCGAGATCAAAACCTGTGTCATGTTTGGGAAGCCCTCGTACAGACATTCACGCAGATGAACGTACTGTTACTGACTGATGTGTGCTGGAATTAAGAACACACCCGCCAGTTTTCAATAGCTTTTAACTTTTCGTTGTTTGTTTCTTAATTATCTCACTGTTTGACGTGATATAGTAATCGCAACTTTTGTGCGAACAGGCATGCACGCGGCGTGTGCGGTTGTCGTGGACGAGGTGACCGCTGGACGAAGACGAAACCAATGCCAGGTATGAGGATAGAAAAACAATAACGGGAAAGATAATGATCGTCATTTTAATGTGCTAATGTGTGTGCGTGCTATGAAGCAGGCCTCGCCCTGATCTCCTGTCATCCGCTGGCACGGCTGGCGGTGGAAGATGGATGATGGAGGAACAGAGGCAATGCGCCGAAGCTGAAAAAGGAAGAATGATGAATAATGAAAGAGAGAGAGAGAACAGATGGTGAAAAGAAAGGCGCGTGTTTACTGGTGGAGGCATCCACCAGCCAGTGTTGGGTCGGACCCGCCACATGCCCGCGACCCGGCCCAACAGGCGCTGCGACGTGATGCGCCGTCATGGCTGGTACGGTGCTCGGTACTGTTCAGTCGGGGGTGAATGGTCGTTCAAAAATGACGGCAGATATGCTGTCAACGCGATAGCGCATGAAACTCAAGCTGCTGATTGATGAGCGGCTACGTGCTTGTTGGCGACTAAAACGGCAACATTGATAACGTTACTGAAATAGTCGAAGTGTAAACTGTTCAATTCCCCAGCGCAGAAAAATGGTTGACTCAAATCACTATGATGTATAAACAATACATCAACATT
>BRZM01001890.1:39395-53030 GCA_033238685.1 Lates japonicus
GGAAGTTACGGTCAGTTGTGGCCGCACGGAGTACCGTGCTCAGTTCTAACGCAGCACGCATTCACCGACGATCGCGGGTGATTAATTAGCGGAGAACATTGTTAGGCAGACGGGAAATATATTGTGTCCACCATATTCGGCTTGCAGACTGGTCGCAGATTGCACCCAAAGCCACTGCTTTCAACCACAAACACGTTCTTCATTTTCTCCATAGCTCACGGGCGCGCCTGCGATGAAAGAAGATTTCTGCCGTGAATCATGAGTCACCATGCTCACCAGAATCATCACGCGCATATTATCGTCACACAACACAGCTTTGTTTGCAGTTTGCACCCGAAACACCATTCTCATGCGATCACGTTCTTCTGGCCCGCGTTATCAAGATTTCGAACACGGCATCACCACAGACACAGATTGGTTGTAAACAAAACGGTGCTGGATCGTTCGACGATACTGCCTGGCATTCAACAAAGCCTTCTTATCGCGAACCGGAGTGTCAGGTTTAATATCATTCGTTAGTGGTGAGCGTTAGTTAAGAGACATACTTCGTGCCAGTTGTCACCGGGATCATCACATCATTGGTTATTGTGAAAGGTATTGGTCCACTAATTTCAACACAGTCGACGTTTGGTGGTTGCGGCGGACTCGATGAAAGCCCGCAGCGTCCGGCGTTCACCTTCCGCAGTTCGACTTGCTTCAACAAATATCCCCGTTGCGCCCGCTCGCTTCGTCACAGCAGCTCCAGCGTATAACTGCCCCCGCATCGTTCCCTCATCCCTTCCTTCTGCCCTTCATCTCACCGTCTGGCAGTTGGATAAACACCTCATGTCACCGGTCAAACGTTCCTGTCCCCACAGCAGTCCGCTGCCACGGTGTTGCCCGCCAGCTGCGCAATTCGTGCGCGCACGTGCCCGCCTGCGGTGTCATGCCGTCCCGTTTCGTGCACCAATTTCGAAAGTCAGCACGCATGCCCACCCTCCACACCGCGCCGAGGGCTGTTCCGCAGACGCACGACGGGTTGGCAGAGGTAGCATCGCGCACAACCCGCATCAACACAGTGAACAGCATCATCATTGCGCCCTTTGCGTCCGCCAAATGAGACAGAAGCAGTAGACGCGGCTTCCGTCAATAACGCGCCGTACAACACATTGTGCCAGCACGGCATCAATCACGCTTCAGGCACGTCTCCATCGTAACCTACGAACAATACCAGCGGCAGCCTGGGCGTTCGTCTGCGCACATCAAACAGTTCCTTGAATGAGCGAAGAAGAAACGCCTGTGCCGCGGCTCCAAATCCAGCCAGAACAGACAGCGCACGATGCAAGGCCGACACCAGTGTGTGCGTGTGTGCAAGTGCATGCAGTGAGTGAGGGCGGCAGCCGAGGACGTGCACAGCAGCATGAGCAGTGAGGCCCGCCGTATTTGATCATCAATCCCGCCAAGACCAGCAGCAGGCAACAGAGATTGTGAGTGTCTCGGAGCCGCAACCATGTGCCTGACCGTTAATGCAAACATCATTTATTCACAACAAACCCTCTGTTTACACGCTTCAACACAATAGCTGTTTACTGTCGGGGTCTCAGCAGATTCTAACACAGTACGGGAGTAGCGGAGGACCGGGTGATCGATGGCGTGCTGTTCGCGCGCGAAAGTTATGCCCGGTCAGATATAGCGCCGATCATTCCTTCGATTGAATTTACACAGAGATGAAGTCAGCAAACATTTTTGCGGAAAGAGCAGCCTAACCGCTCATCAGACGATTACGTTGCGTTTAGATGGTGTATCTCCGTATCCTAACAGATACTGCAGAAAGTTAGATTGGCAAACAGGCCTGGGGTCCGCAGAAACTGTTATCCGACGTCAGACTCATTACTTTCTTTCCGGAGCGAAATGAGCAGAGAGGCGTGAGCTGAGCGAGATGATTATTCATTCGCGCCGTTGTGCTATACCGCTCATGGCAAACCGTAACTGGCGAGCACAATCGTCGTCTGTCATTGCGCCTGCGCAGTAGTCTTTGCCGAGCCAGCCCACACTCCAGTTTTCGTTCACAGCGTGCACATCATTTCAACATAAACCACGCCAGCCATCGAGAACCGTACACCGCGAGCTTTGTTGGCAGCCATAGTTTCAGCAGCCGTTATTCGTTCGTTTATGCCGAAAGCCAGCACACCGTCCCAATCTCCAGCAACAGCCGCACAAGAGCGCACTGACTCCTCAAGATTTGCTGCTCTGGCAACAAACCACTGGCCGCGATCAGGAACAGCCAGCGTCAGCCGCTGAAACAGCTGAGCGGAGCGCAAATAGCAGTCTTCCGTCAGCCGGGATTACGGGCCCAACCATCATCAACCGGCAAGACCACAACTTCACACCACTTGTCTGTGCCTGAGCGAGAGTTCGATTCACCGCTTTTGTCGCAAAAACCGCGCCACATACCCCCGCGAGATCTCACAAGCACGCACTCATCCATTGCCGACTGAATCAACACAGATTCAGATTGCTCACGATCGTTTACAGCAGCATGTCCACTTCGTGTGAACAGGCGCATGTTATGGAGTGACGACAGCAACAAAGGGCAGCAAGAGCACTCATTGGCCTCACCAGGAAGCAACCATCTATTCATTGCGTCCTACTGATCCTTTCACCACATCTGATTCTGATCTCCTTCCGTCATTCACGAGATTTGAGCCGACCGTTTTTACGATTAAGAGACAAGCCGATGATGTCAATTAAACTGTACACGAACAGAAATGAACATTAGTGATGGGCACACTATTCAACCGAATAAAGGTCACAAAAATTTGCACCATAGCCGGGATTGTCACGGCATCGTTAATCACGCGAACAAACACTATTCCAAACAAGTCTTCAGAACATGTAAAGACACAGTGTTCATTACCCAACAGGCTCGTTCACGGCCCGCCACGCAGGCCAGGCGCGGCGAGTCTCCCCGACACCTGTATTTTTATTGTCACCGTTTTCACCTGCTCGTCTGTCTTTCGCAGCTTTATTCACACCTCCCAAATTGCTCGCAGATTATCTCGTATCCAGCAACAGGAGTTCCCGTGAGGAGTACAGTCGTAACGTTGGGGTCATCCGGCTGCTGGCAATTATTCAAGAAAACAGAGCCTCACGAAAAAACAGTCTGATCTCTGCCACAGGAAGAAAGAGTTACAGCCCAGGCCACCGCTCGATAGTCAGCAGTGTCAAACAGTTCAGCCGATTCTTTAACTGTTCTTGGTGACCTGTGATCAATCACGAACCGATTCGATTGAGGAATAAGCTTAATTATTCATTTCAAATAGGGGTCTTCAGTTAATCTGTTATATTCCCGATTGCGTTACGAGCTTTCACAGTCGTCAATTCATTCAATACCCGTTTTTTTTTCGTTCCGCCGAGTTAATAATTGCTAGTTAGTGGCGGTGTCAGTAATAGATGCTTAATCATAATATGCCTGCTGTGCAGAGTTAGTTTCAAAACACTTTCATCTGCCTAAACGCAATGCAAGCAGCTAAACTGAAATTATTCCATCTCAACCAGCAGGTTTTATTTATTTATTTTTGCTTCTTTACACACAATAAACAGATAAGTGGCACTGAATTTACTACTACTTTTTGTAGGGTAAGACCTGGTTAAACGCCATCCCTGTCTCTTTGCAACTTTTTGTTACTATTTGTTTAATTTTATTTAACTCAGCAGGACCAAAAAAGTAGGTTACATTTGGATAGTTAGTCAAACAGCACAGAATGCTCAGAAACTTATGGCACTTGGTCAAGGTTCCTTGTGGATTAATCGAGATTTTTCCTCATTTAAGAAATAGGGATGAAAATTAAATTTTGATTCCTCTATTTAGTAGTCAGTTCAGTGATTGGATTCACAGATCACAGAACAGTTAAAGTCAATCCAGACTGTTTTGCCTGCTGGCTTTCATCAGAGCAGAGAACAAACACAAAACTATAAGCATTGCTCTTTCTTCCTGTGACTTTACCTGCAGCAAAGATCAGACTGTTTTTCTATTGAGCTCCTGTTTTTTTCATCAATTAATTTGCCATAAAATGAGATCTGATCTTTCCAATTTAACGTTCTGACTGTTACTCCTCCACACAGGAGCTCCTGTGCTATTTTGCTGGATTGTTTATTCCTGAGATAAATCACAGAGCAGGTTTGCAGAGTCTTGAATAAAACTGTTCTGAAAAGCAAAAGACTGAATGAAAACAGAACAAAAACCCAGTGGTGTGAAAATAAAAATCTAAGGTGACAGGAGACTCAATATAACATACAATATAACATGTGACCGTGACTTAATTTATATTAAGTGGCTTGGACACTGTGTCATCTTTTACATAATTTCTAGAGACTTTATTTGATAAATGTTTTGTTCCTTCTTTCCGTAGTGTGTGATGGTACCATTTGACCTAATCCAGTATAGTTTTTAAATTTTTGCTTATTTTTTGTAGCATTTGCTCAGTTTCACTTGGAGAGTAAATTATGCTACTTATCACTAATGTTCCATTTTCTGTTTCATGTACAGTTTGAATTGACATGTGATCGGCAATGTAAATGGAAGCGCCAGTCACGTAAAAAATTTTAGTCAAGCTCGTCATCTCGGCTAAGATGAAAAGCAAGAGGAGTCAGTCAAGATGTGATAAAGAAAGAATCAATGAGATTTTTTTAATAGGTGATAGTTTGCTTCCTGGTGGGTAGATAGAGTATACTGTACCCTTGTTGCTGTCATCCTCCATAGCATGCACCTGTTCCACCAGAAACGCCATTAAGCACAGAACGTACACCTTATAAAAACAATCATGAAACTAATCTGAAATCTATGTTAGTTGAGAATCAGCAATAAGATAAATTACGTGCCAGAGTTAAGGGTCCTCAGCAGAAGTATAACAGCACTGATTTTTTTGCGACAAAGCACCTCTTGTTGTGGTGGAAATAATTACTCTCCACTCAAGCACAAGATAGAAGTAGTATGAAGTTGTTATAGTGCTACCAGTTGTGTGAATGGTTGGGCCCATGAAGTGTCCAGCTTTGACAGAGACTGCTATTTGCATCCCATCTTCTTCCAACAGCTAACCTTGGCTTCTTCCCTGTCCTTAACCAAGTAGTTTTAGTTTACCAAACTTAACTAAATCTTAAAGGAAGAATCAATTGCACTCTCTTGTCTGTATGTTGCTAGAGTTAGGACAGGGTTAGTATAGCTCAGCATAAATACAGGAAGCAGGTGAAAACAGCGAGCTTAGCTAGGGAAACTATAGCTGCCAACACCTCTAAAGCTCACGAATTAACACAGTTCATCTCATTTGTTTAAGCTGTGGTTTTTATGTTGGAAGTAATTGTGCACACTAATGAACAAAAACTGGAAGTAGTGGGCTTGAAACCAGCAAAGATACTGCACAGAAGTACTTGGCTGATGAATAAACAGTTGTCTCATAGTTACAGTGCTCCCCTTAAAACTACAAATTGTTGACTTGACATAACTGCTTTGGCACAGATAAGATAATCATCTCTCAGCTCCAGCTCCATACCTCTCTACTCATTTCACTCTCAGAAAGAAAGTGAAAAAGCAAAGTCTGACGTGGATGTGGTTTCCTGCAGTTTGAATGTTGCTACTTGAAATCTAACTCTGCAGTAGTATTGCAGTGACATGAATGCATCTGGTTAGAGTTCTTAGATGGATACACCACATCTAAATTTACCTTGTAGTTATTATCATCCTAATGGAGAGTAAAGACTGGACAAACATCTCCATAAATCTATTTACAACTTCATATCTCCTGTGTAAAATTCCAATCAGAGGAATGATCAGCACTATAGCTCCCCCTGACCTGAGAGAAAATAACTCATCACACTGACCAAATAATAACACACCATCAGTCACCACCCATTATCCCACTTCTCCCACACATACACTGTATTTAGAATCTGCTGGAGTTTTTGTTAGTAAATAATATTATGTGTAGAAGCGTGCCATAGCAGAGGTTTTTGTTGTAGATATAAATGATGTTTGCATGCTTAGATCATTCCAAACACATATGTGGACACAGCTCAGGGCACTCACACTGTCTCTCACAAACACACCTGCACAGGTCTGCCCTTGGGATTGGTGTTAATTAAACCACAATAACAAGAGCGAGCCTCTTTTTTTCTCTCCTTCACCTTTACTGCTCCACCACGGCCAATCCCTCCATCCTCCTTCCAACCACCCTGCTCTACCTTATCTCACTCACACATACACACACACACACACACACACACACACACACACACTGTAATTATCGGCCTTACTTTTACACTGCTCTATATAATTACACTGTCAATTTGCAACTCTAAGATTTAGAGCCACGGCTGTATTACGAAGCATTTCTTGCTTCATATTCTCCAAGAACAACAATGGCTGCACCGAGCGAACGCCCCAAACTTTACTCACTCTTAAATTATTATTCATAGGATTTACAATGGGGTGTCTGCAAAGCGCTGAGTGAGTGCCAGTGCGTGCCCTAATAGTATTGTGTTATACAGCACTGTATTGTTAGCAAACCACTAAAGCCTCCCATCTACTGCTCTGTCTCATTTAGCTAGACACAAAGGAGCCTGGACAATGATGGTGTGGAGTACTATTCACCTCACTGTGTGTCTGTGATTATGCACGTGCACACACTCACACACACACACACACACACACACACACACATTCACACAATTACATCATGCATCTTCTGGAGACACATGCAAGCACACACCTGCCAGCACTTGAATTAATATGAGAAGATATGACGCATGTTTAAGGACACAGACACGCACATATACATACATGCAACTTTCCAAAAAAACACGTTAGACACATCTTTGTAAAACAGGATAACATAACAAACACAAAAATACAAGGCACATGCACACACAGACACACCAACACAAAGATGATTGTGCCTTTGTTGAAGTGGTACTTGTGCCTTTGGAGCGTTCTGTGAGATGGGGACACGAAACTGTTTAACCCCCAGTAACCAAAGTGTTTATCCAACTTCTGAGATGGTGAGATGAGAGGAGCAGAGAGGAGGATAGAGACTGTGCAGGAGCAGTTAATGACAAAGCTGAGACCCTTTCTCCTACACTGGAGTACTGTGGTAAGGGCTGAAATGAGCAGAAACAGCAGAATATTTGTGGGAAAATAGAAATCAGACTGCAAGAGGTGAACCTTCTGAACTGCTTGCAGACTCATCAGGTCCACCACAATAATACCAAACATGTTTGATATTTAAGAATTAAAATCTAGATGGCTCTGCTTTCACAATAGCCAATGATAACATTAGTCCCAGAGCAGCTGACAGTGTGGCCAAGCAACGGTAAAATTATATCTCTTAGCTAGCATACCACTGTAGACTGATATTAAAACTGAACCTCCAGTTCTCACTGAAGAATAGAAAACCTGTGGTGACTGAATGTGCCAAATCAATTTCTCATCCAGACTTGATTAGCCATTTTGTTTACAATAATCTTAATATCCTGTAGAGTGTGATGTGCCATTATTTTCAAATCTTGAAATGTGTGCATGTTTGAGATTAGAGAGAAAAGACATGTTTCAAGTTTCTCCTTATGAGTGTGATGCAACCTAATTTCAGATTTTTTAAAACTCCTTTAAATAAAGCTTTAGCTGTTTATTGTGACAATAATATGCACTTTATTTGGTGGTTTGGCTCTGAGGTTTGACATGAATTGTCCTTGAGTTCACAGCAAGAGGAGAATCTTTCCTCATGTTATTTTAATTTGCTTGTAGGCTGTAGGAAGGTAAAGAGGCAATGTTTAATGTGGTTAAAGCAGAGTAAAGCAGGAGTGCAATCTGCATTGATCTATAAATGAATATGAGTGATTTTTACAGTATCTGTTTTCCACATCTGCTTTACACCATATTAAAATCTTCTCCTTCATTAAATCCTTGCAGTCATCTGAAGACAGATGCGTTGATAAATCTGCTGCGTTAGATTTGAGAGCACAGTGCCATTAAACACAGCTGTCCACTGTGTTTACCTTGATTAAACCATGTGTGAATTACACCAAAGTAACCACACATGCCACAAAGGTATATTTATTAATCACCACAGACTCCAGTATATATTCACCTTCACCCAACCCTTTGGTACTTTGCACCGCTGCACCTACATGAGCCAAAATAGTTAGCATGCCTGGAGATGGCCACACAGTCCATGTGCCTATGACCTACTGCTTTGCACTCATTGTGCTGCACGATTAAACTGTGGTCGTCTGTGTTTAGAAGAGCAGATATACACGTTTCCTGACGTGGATCTAAGTGTACTCACATTTGTGTGATATAAACTGGTGATAGAGGTTACCTAAACAGTTAATTTACTATTGGCTTATGATTTGAATGTGACATTGTTGTGGTTGCTGATTGCGCTCATATATGTTTTTGCCCTGGAGGTAAACTCTTTTGTATTTCATATCTGCCTGTGAATTGAAAATTAATCATGGGCAGGAACAGAGACAGAGGACAAAGGATGACTAAAGGAAGGAAAACAGAAGTTAAAAAAAATTGGCTGCATGCTCGCATGTAAACCTTGTGGTGAACAGTGTGATCACATTCCCTCAGGCTACCAAAGGTTCAGGTCATACTACAGTGCGGTAAATCAATAAAGCACAAGGCCAAGCCAACCATTGTTTTCTCATTTAATTTTTCATTTTTCATTTTTCATTTATCCATTCATTTATCAGGGTCATTCAAATCAAAGCTGTTACTTTTTGAAAGACTTTTATGACGTAACTTGTCATGTATCAAAGTGCAGATCAATAGGAAAGTTTCCAGTCTGTTTCCAGGTGTTGGAGAGTAGTGCTGCATATGTGAATAATCTCACATAATGTCTTTTGTACAAGTCCAGAGGGAGTTGATTGAAGTCTTTATTCAGATGATGTCCCTTGATTCGGCATCAGTTGGAGCTGAAAACTGCAGGTTTGAAAGTAAAAAGTCTGGAAATGTGGAGTTAGAAAGAAGTGAGTTATTAGACCTCTTTTGCCCACTCCTCACCTCTGCTTGAGGCTAGCGACTTGAGGCTGCATCAGCCAGTATCCATTGTGAGTTTGACACAGAGTAAATCGGTGAAGTACTCATTAATGCCATTAATACCCCATTTTGACCAAGTAGTTCCAGTTACTGAGCAGCTATAGGAGCTAAATTCAGGAAGTAAATCTAATCAAATAGCAAATAAAGTTTTCCTTTTATGATGACTTGGTCGCTGCTTCCTCTCTTACTCTCATTTTTACACATTCTCTGCCACAATCTCACAAGTCTGTGTTTTGACCAGTGAGTAACACTACCTAGTTCTTTGGCCACAAGAAAGAGGCTGAATCCAAATGGACTTGCAGATTGAACCCTGTTTTCATACGTACCATGATCTGCTTTTTCCAATCTGCAGGGGCGCAGGGCTGCTCTGGGATAAAATGTTTGTTAAATATCTGACAAAATGATCAACAACAGATTGAGGCAGCAGTATTCCAGCAGCTTCTGTGTCCTGTGAGGTAAAATTACTGTTTTTGTCAAAGGAGTCTGGCAGGGATATATATCAGTGTTTCTGGTTAAACAAAAATGATCTCACAATAACAATTAGAGCCTGTCTGTGGCAGAAAGAAGCACTGAAGTGGGCCTACTTGGACGTGGACAGGAACTCTTGATGCACAGATTTTTTCTCTCTATCAATAATTTACACCCAGACACAGGGCAATAAGGCTTCAGTTCAAAGGTATCAGAGTTATCCTTTAAAGTATAGATTCATGATTTTCACAATAGTCAGGTGCCCATATGAGCATTAAAATAGCTTCTCGCTGTGTTTACTCCTCCTGCACTGGCCTCAGTTCTCTACCAAAATGGCCATTAAAAGATCCTTTCTTAATGCACTTCCAATGTATAGAACAAATCTAGTCATGCATATCAAAACATCCACTTTCACTTGTTGATAATTCACTGTATGTTCTGGGCCAACGTAATGATGAGCTTCTTCAACAAGGGTAATGTAGTATTCAATAGATACATACAGTCATATAGGTCAGCTAGTGGATCAGGATTAAAGTGGGACAAAGTAAGTGTTGAGTCTGAACAATAGCCTCTTGGGCAAACATGGCTCAGAGAAGCTGTGATCTTCATATCACAGAGGCTGGCTGCAGGGTAGGAGATGTCTATCTTGTAATTGCTCTCATATCTATCTGCTCCACCTGAGCTGCATTTATCTCTGTGATTAGCCTGCAGTATCGCACACAGAGCAGTAATACACCTGATAGCAACCTAACAGCTGTATGGGTATTATATCAGGGTCTGTGTGTGGTTTTGTGTAGGTATAAATCAGTGTGTGATGGTAAAAGGTTTCTTTGAAAAAGCTGGCCTATGAGTAAACTCTTAAAGTTTTAGTGTCTCAGACGCTTTTTACTCTATAATGCCATGGGAAATGTTAAAATTTAAATATAAAAGTAAAGTACAAACATTAGATAGACATTGGTTCTGAATGAATCTCCAAAATGGCTGGTTTGTGTCTGTATGTAATAGCTACAACAGGATGAAGGGGTGTGTTTGTAACAGCTGACCTGGCCTAAAATCCAGCAAACTTAAATCTATTGAGGAGTGATAAGCCAAGAAACATTTGCATGTCTACAGTCTCTTTCTCTCTCCCTGTGACACTCCCATTACTCAGACTGCTGTCTGCTGGCCATGTGTCAGTTCCTCAGGATAGCTGCAGCCTAGAAAATGCTGCTCAGTCAGGGGGAGAGGGAAAAGAGAGGAGGCACGAATGGTGAATTACTGGGGGTGAATTCCCACACTATTGCACTGATTGCCAAGGCGTGCCACCCACTAACAATTTGCATAAATAAATATTCAGTAATTATGGCGAGACCTTGAGCATGAAGGATCACAGCAATTTCTGAAAATATCCTCCTGTCATGCTCAAAACTAGAAACTTCAGCATCCCTCAGAGAAATAGCTATTCTAACCACATCACAAACCATGTCTACGTGTGCTGCCATGAATCTTTCGGTTTTAAAGGAATAGTTTGACATTTTGTTCTGTTCCTCTAGAAATTCCAGTGAGGTAACCCTAAATGGTACAAAGGTCAGGAGTAAACTGGTAAAGGTAAAAAAATAAAAATGAAACATTTTAAATATTCACCAGACACTAAAAAAATATGTAAATATCATTGAAAATTTTTTTCAGGGATTAGTAAATTGGCTTCTTACAGCCTTCTTGCAGCAGTGAAAGTAAGTAAATAAACCCTTTAAAGTTAATGCAAACAGCTCCTATAGATGCACCAACCTTTGTTGATTACTTACAGACCCCAGGCAGTGTTGGAATGAACCACATTATTACATCCTCTGGCGAATTTTTAGGAGAATACTGTACTGTAGTGAAGTGAAGTGAAGTAGTGCTGTATACTGCTATCAGAATGGTGAGAAAAAGGCAAGTAAAAAAGGAAGACTGACTGGTTGGTCAGGGGTTCAATCTACAGCAAGATCATGAACTAGATGGTGGCTTTAGATGATGGAAGACCAGTGCAGTCTGTAGACTTGAACCCCACAGAGCTGAGTTGGAATGAACTGGACAGAAGGTCAAAGCAAAGCAACCTACAGTGCAACACATTTATGGGAACCTCTCCTAAATGTTTAATTTCCATTGTGGAAAAATGTCATTGGGCTGCTGAATGACTCAAATATTTGGATTAAATTTAGGATTTATGATCCTGCTGATTCATTTCCAACTCTATCATTTAATTGCTCAATGTTTCAAATCACAGTACAATGAGGTGCTCTAAACCCAGGACCAGTAAAGTATTCTCCTCTGAGAGGAAATGAGAACAGACAATCTCATATTCAGTATCACATATTGCTGTATCCTGGATGCTATTAGCAGGAGGAAACAGCTAGCCTGGCTAGTTTGTTAGATGTATCTAATTTGTTTAATCCATACACGGAAAATATATATATAAATCAAAAACCAGCAGAAAAGGATAATAGTTACACACCCAAAACCTACAAATTGTTGTTTTGATTAAACCAACAAAGACACAGAATTGCTTTCCAGCGACGGTAGAGGTGTTTGCAGGTGATGTTTGACCTTGGATGAGCCATAGCTGTTTTCCCCGCTTTCTGTCTTCACACTAAGCTAGGCTAATCACCTTTGGCTCCACCTCTAACACAGACATGAGAGGACGATGTTTCTCTAACTTCCATAACAAAGTCATGAATACAATACTGTTTTATATTCATACCTGAGGAGGTAGATTGTTGTTGTATGTTAGCCAGAACTGAGCCCAGCTGGCGTGGCCTCAAGCCAAGCAAATTGATGTAGGAGTTATACAAGCCACCAACAAAACTTCAATTTGTTTGAGCCAAGCTAGTTAGTATGAAAGGAGAGAAACTAGTAGATTGATGTTAGATACAATCACTTAACATCAACAGGTTTTCTTCTTATTTCCTAATATTAGATTGACTGAACAGCCATATAACTAAAACAACAACAACAACAAAGACATACTACCTAACATTATTCTATTTTATAAGAATGTTAAAATGATACCAGAGCAGCAGGTGTCCCAACTGTCTCCCAATTAACTTCACCCACATTTATGTGAATATCCTCCATTCCTATTTCTTTCCACTGACTCAGCAGGAAGGCTGAGAGAGTTACCAGCAGGCAGGATGAAGGGGAGCTGGTGCTGAGGGATTGCTTTCAGCCCAGTAGGGGTGTCCTGAAGCTGCAGTGTGGGGTCCAGCGGGAAACAACACAGAGGACAAGAAATCATAACATACTCATATTGTTCAGTTATTTGTGAACAGAGAAATATCTAGTTTAGGTCTGTAGAGCTTGTTTTATAAGCCACCACTTTTGTTACTGTTTTCTTGCATTACCATTGAAGCAATGTATTCCAGGCAGTGTTGGTCAATCAGTCCACCACTTTGTCCATCACTTTGGTCCAGACTGGAAATATTGGATGAAAATATTGAATGGACTACTATAAAATTTGATTTGTGTTCCTCTGGTTGAGTTGCAATGACTGATGGTGATCAGCTGATCTTTCAGTGCCCTCACCACTTGCAGGTCACAATTTCAAATTTCCCAATATTGTGGTTATATTCCATCAGCCTCGGTGTTTTTTTTGTGTTTAGCTTTTATCTTAGTGCTAAATGTCCCCTTTACTAGCATGTTAATATTGTCACTGACAATATTTTCTGTATTACTGCATTTAGCTCAAAGCTTCAAATGAGCTGCTAGCATTGCTGTAGAAGCACATTTCATATCCCATACTCAATGCAAGGTGTTAAGGGAGTGCAGCCACAAATATCTGAGACATATGTTTGAGGCAAATTATATAATCATTCACAGTTCTTACCATTCTCAACATCATTTAGCTAATGTCTTACATTTTTTTAGGAGGTGCACGTCAATGGCATAGCATAACCAAGTAGCATAATATATAAATAAGGTTTACTGCAAATCTTGTTATTCAGGTACTTATTTGAGAAGCCTAGTCCAACACACTCTATTTCCACACCAGAAATGATCATTTGCCTCCTCCTGGGGACTCTCAGCTTTCTGGTAAAACATATTCTCTGCATATGTACAGGTGAAGCAAAGATATCAGT
>BRZM01001890.1:67845-115711 GCA_033238685.1 Lates japonicus
ACACACAATGGTACATGTTTATTTGCTGAATGTGTTGCAAGGATGCATTTGAGAGCTGTTTAGCTGCTTTTCCCTGCTCTCAGCCTTATTAAATTGTACCTGATCTCACCCACCAATGTACACAAATTGTCACAGTTGACCATCAGAGTGTACTTGGTATTGGCAGACTCAGCCACTCCCAACATCATACTGAGGCAACATTTGTAGTGGGAATTTTTTTCAACATGTTTTCTTTTGCTCAGTATCATTTGTTCCAATGTCTGACAGCCATAACGTAAACTGACAATAGTCATTTCAGCTCTGTCATATTTGTTGACATAATCATTGATGTCTTCAAAGTAATGGTGTTAGATTATTTGTTGTGTTGTGTGTTTCTCAAATCACCTCTGAACAGATCATATATAATGAACTGGACAATCACAGTCCTCTCTAACCTGCACATGAAGTACAGACAGGGTTTGAAAGTCAATACAACAAGAACATCTCTTGATGTTCTGCACACAATGAGTCTGTACTGACAACAAAAGGAGAACTATGTTAGAAAAAGGAATAAAGATCGAATTGAGCAGACGGGATATAAACAGCATATCATCGGCTACTTTACAATGTCTAAAGAACTGTATTTATCAGACAATTACTGAAGTTTAGAGAGGACTGAATATGTTAGAAATGAGAATATTGCGGGAAATAAAAAAACTGAATTAAATGCAGGATTCAACAGCCTTTCCAATGAAGATCTTTAAATTGAACAGAAAAAAGGAGCAAATAAAATTCAAAAGATAAATATATTTATATTAAAATATTAGATAGAAGAGAATATAAAAAATTCATATTTATTAAATGAATGAACTGATTTTTTTCTCTGTACTAGAAAATGAAATAAATAATATTGAAATAAACTATATATGATTATTGTCGTCGCTCACACTTACCACACATGTAAATAGAATGCTACAGTTGGTTGCATGACAGAAGGTTCCCAAGGACATGAATCGTTAGCGCCAGGTAGTGTGGACTGAGCTGAAAAGGACAGAATTTCAATAGCTTTTCAGTTTTTCACTTGAGACTCAAACAAGGACTGAAGGCATATTGGGGACCCCATCCAGTGTTTACAGAACCTTCTCTGGCATTACGTCTGTTCCGTTCTCTGATGTCTGTCCTGCCAAGTCACTGATTGGTCATTCAGCGAATATATTAGATTATTAACTGGGTGCTTCTCTTGTACTGCACACACACAATAAAGATGGTGATAAGAATACTAGAAGAATTGATGATTTAAAATACACTGGTCCAGTTTTGTGAAGAATATAAAAAAGTTAGGAGGATTTCCTACCCTGCAGTTGGAAGTGAACTGACAGTTCCTTTATCTCTGCTGTTCCCTGACAACGATCCTAGAGGCGAAATGACAGCCCAGTGAGAGATACAGTACCTGCTCTGCTATTTAAAGTGCAGAAAAGACAAACCGCTGTGATTGCAGTAGCACTTTAATTTGCCCTGGGGAACACAGACAGGAACAGCTCATTTCAACAACAAGGAACTGTCTTAACTGGGTCAGAGCCCGTGTTCCACTGAACCGGGCTCGTTTGGTTTTAAAACACTTCAAAACATCACAGCAAGGCTACAAAGACACCCAGGGGACCCAGGGGCCACCCAGCAATTACTGAAACTTAAAGGAAATCCTTCACATTTGGAGTTTTGGGTTGTTTTTAACCAGCTCGCAGTTTGAGAAACAGGGTTGGATGTAATCATCTCCTGATAAAAGTACTGATACTGGGTAACTGGCCAGACGGTGTTGTCAAATTCAGAGCAGTGAATATATATACACCAGTGGTTCTCAACCTTTCTGTGATGTGAATACTGCAGATCCCAGGACTGTTGTGGCTGTTGGATGACCAGCAGTTGCATTTACAAAAGGGTCAGACTTAAAAAAGACTCTACACACTGATTTGTGCTTTTCAAGATATGGGAGCGGAGTGAATAGTACAGTTGTTTTTTCAGTTTGTCCTTCCTTGCTGTGTAGTCCAGTAGCTAGGGCTAGGTAGCTAGCTATTTGGTGATATGAGGCTAATGAAACAAAAAGAAGCACCAACAGTGAAAGCAGATGAAATACTAAATGGACTTTTATTTTCTACCAAGTCTGTGCTGAAACTGATTATTTAACTGAATGTCTATCTGATGTCTGTGTATGGAGCTAGTCGGAAGGCAATTAACTCAGTTTGGCAAAAAAACTGAGTTAATTGCCAGAGTCCAGAGTGTCTTTTGTGTGCAGATGTCTAATTGTACAAGCAAGGTATAATGGGTTAATTAGTGAGCTTTAGAGCTAGTAGGTGTATTTTTATACTTTGGACAGAGCAAGGCTATCTGTTTCCCCCTGCCTGCATTCTTTATGCTAAGCTAGGCTAATCACTTCCCGTAACCAATTCGATACCTAGCAGACAGATATGAAAATGGTATTGATTAAAAGTAAAGACAGGTATTTCCCAAAATGTGGAACTATTTCTTCAGTTGGAGAATATGGTGCTGACAGTACTTAGCTATATTGGCTAAGTTAAGAATATTTTTAACAATGGCAGCCCTGCAGGTAGTGCAGTTATTTTGTTTATTTTGGCTCCACTTTCTTGCACATGTAGGTCTTTTTTCCTGATGATCTTGCAACCTTTCAGTTTTATCTTGTGACCCAGCCCTGAGGTTAGAAACCACTGGTGTATATGATGTTTACTGGCTGCTGTGGGAACCAAAAACTCTACCTGAAGTGGTGGCAATGAGACAATGACTGACTTAATACTCTGAATGTTTTAGAATTCTTTGTGGGAAATGGTCAAATTGTGGGACAATGACTCAGTGAAGATGTGCAAAATAACAGCAGCGTCATACTCATGTCAGTCAAACCCTATGGTGTTTAGCGACGCTAAATTTCACAGGATGCTTTTAAGTAAAGGGAGATCTCCAGATCTCCCACCTCCCCCCACAGAGTGCCATGTGACGAATAAAACTCAAACCAAAGCTGTTGAGAGTCAAAGCATCAACCTCTCTCCTATGGCTCTGAAAAAGTGGGGGTTTCACATCATATTCACATAGATACAGTACTGCTCAGACGATTATCTGCTACGAGGCTCTGCTTGCCCTACAGAGAGGAGGGAGAGAGAGAGGAAAGGAAGGGTTACAATTTACACAGCAGAGGGAGGGGTGATGACAGGGTAGCATAAACCAACCACAAGATAGCCATATCTATTGTACATATTGAAAGACTATTCACAAACTATCCAATTTGGTAATATAATATTACTATGATAGGACTTGAATTTATTGGTCCAGCAGCTTTCTTTTTTGTTATGCTGTTTTTGTCTCTTTCTTCAGACATCAACAACAAGAGGAAATCAAAGAAGAAGAGGAAATTTGAATAAAGACAGGACATGACAGCTGCCAGTCTTTCTTTTTTCCCATTTCGCCCAGTGTGATGTCATCAAACGCTTTTAAAGTAACGGCGGTGAGGGTGAGAAGGGTTTGTGAGGGGAATTTAGGGCAATCACACTGCCCCCGCTGTGCGTTTCTTATTCAGAGCTGTGAGGAGATGGGTGGGTTGGAGGCAAATCTTTGTTGCCATGTGACTTCCCCAAATCCCCCCCCCACCACCACCACCACTCATCCTCTGGGCCACCCCCTCCTCATCACTTCCACAGCTGAGTGCTGAGGGTCTGGCCAGAAGCTGCCGGTGGAGCTGCAGGCCAACCGGCCGTGGGGGCGCCCGACTGGCTTAAAGTGCCTGACGTCGGCCCTCCACTGCTCACAGCCATGCCTGACATCTGCTGGGTCATCTGAGTAAAAAAAGAAAGGGAAAGAGAGGAGGGGAGTTAGAGACAGCAGCATATTCCCTCATCCCTGAGGTGAGAGTGGTGGGCGGAGGGGAGGGAGAAGGGCCTGACTCTACATCTTTTAGCTCCACTCCCATACCTGCATCCCTCGCTTTTTACCCTCACTCCTGCTCTTAAAGGCTTCCTGGCTTCTCCTGCTCCCTGCCCTCTCTTCCCCCTTGTACCACTCCCCACTTCCCTGTTCGCCTCCCAGCTCTTCACCCCCCCAACCCCCCCACCCCCACTCGCCTCCTTCCATTCTGTCTTATCTATTATGAATGTGCTTTGGTGCAGCGCTACTCACTTATCTGGTCATCTGAGAGCTGTGGGTGAGTGTGTGCAGGTTTGAGTCTGTGTGTGTCTGTGTGGTTATGCCAGGCGCCGGACATATAGTATGTGCGACCAAGTGGAATTTTTTACTTAACTTTATGTTTTTCTTTTTTTTTTTAACAGTGTCATGAATGCACTTGGGCTTGATAATTAACATTTTGTTAAATTAATTCCCTAATTGGCAGCATAGCTTCAGTTTAAGCCCTTTCAGGCAAATTTATGATTTGTGCATTTATAAATAAAACTGACTTGAGCTTACTCTCTAAATATTTGTGAGTGTGTTTGGTTTACTGGGATAAAATAAAATGTATATAATGTGAGACTCATTTTCCACCTGGTGTTTACATGTGATCTGTATCTGGATATCTTCTCTGAATAAGGAAAAATGCATGTTGATGCAGGTGTAAATACACTGATCACATTGCAATCAGAATTGTACTGGATCAGCCAGATCACATCTGGAGGTGCTCTGGCTCACATTGTGATCACATCAGCCAAATTAATGTCCTCTAAAGTTTGGATACGCTCTTGGAACCTCCAGTAAACCTCTTTGATCACCCTCACCACTTTGAGCAAGGGTGTCCTACATGAACACAAAATAATCCACAACAGTTACAACAGTTTTGGTTATTTCACATGAGAGATGAATGTATTTCTCTGTGCTCTTCTCGTTGGTTTGAAGTGAACAGCTTACTGTTAGATTGTCCTCTGACGCTGGGATACCGAGACATCTGAACATTTTTGCACATGCTCCAGAAGTCTTTATTGTGAGCCTAATGGTGTCAATTTAACATGTATATGCAAAGAAATGTTGTTGTATTGTCTTAATATTTTCAATCATGTTCAGTGACTGCAATGAACTCAGGTGTATCCCTGTAATTAGGTTGATAGTAGTGGATAACACCAGGTGTGGGATGCTAATAAGACTGTATTGTTTTGGAACTTATCTTGAGAAATATAAAGTGTGAGATAAAACATCTGGTAAAATCACAGTCTCCTTGATTGCCATGAAGAGCCAGTGGCTGTCTGGTGTACCTCACCAATTTCTTGATAATACCTAAAGGTGTTTTTCTCCTTTATAGTCTTTGATTGTTGCTTGCCACTCCTTATTTTTTTGCCACTGAAAGAATTTGAAACCAATGGCTGGGTAAACCAGTATATTAATGGTCACCCTAACTTTGTAGATGAGCCCTTCCTCTGCATAATGAATCCAGATACAAGTCATATGATTATACAAGGTATAAATGGGGCATAGAACTGGGGCTAGCTACAAGTGTTGATCACCCTGATCACCTGGAGTGCTTTTCGCTGTGATTTTGTTGTGAAGTAAACTCACAGATCTGCTTTTGTAATGACACAAATTACCTCCACCAGTAACTACTATGGCTGTGATTGAGGATGAGAAGCGGTTCTGAATAATATCCTGGACACAATAGTAGAGTCGCCTTGGGTAAAGGTAGACCCTCAGAAAGAAAAATCACGGTGAGTACCACCAGCTGGTCCAGGAGCTGTGTGTCGGTCCAATCCGTGGGCTTTTTTATCAACCACTTTTACGTTCCGTTTCATGGAGCGAGGACAAAAGTAACTTGACAGAATTACTAGAAAAATACATTATTACTACAGTGCCCCTGGTTCCCAAAAATTAGACACTTGTCTAAAACTTCTCTTTCTGGACTTTTAGAGGGGTTTCAGAAGGGGTGAGGGTCATTACTGGGCTTTGCACAGAATTAAGAAACTGTGTACCATATATTAACTTTTAGGACCTGGAAAGTAAAACTTTTCAGTTCCATCAGAATAGACATTCTGTTTATTGATTTGTTGCTGAAATGATAACATTTGACTGGCCTGAGGTTAATGACCAGAGAAACTGAAGTGGAACCACAACGGGCAATGTTAAAATGACTTAATCATCATCATAAAATGAATTAATCACCACTTGTCTGGGTGTGTTTTAGACACATATATCTGTCTGTCCTGTGTGTGTATTTACCTGGCTCATATTCCACTGTCCTTGCTGCTGTCCCTGCTGCACTGTGTACAATGTTCTAATCGCTTGGTTGGCTGGCATCACGCCCACCTTGCTGCACTTTATGTAGCCTCCGTTAGGCAGAGCCATGCCTGACATCATGGCCCCTCCACCCATCATGGTGGTGGGGCGGAATGACTCCACCCATTCCGGGGTGAGAGCCTGGAGTGAACTGCATCTGAGGCTGGCCCGTGTACATACCTGCTGGAGTAAAGAACATTATACACAGCCACAGATTGGGTTTGTACACTGCATCATATTAACTTTCAACTACTGACATATAATATTTTCAACTAAACATTAAAGAATAAAAACTACAAAAAGTAATAATAATGAAAACCTTGCTGCCAGGATGTTACATGTTGTTACCAAAGTACCACGAGGAGCCATTTTGTTTAAATTTTGTAGTGGTGCTACTGGTTTCATTTGCCACACCAGTCCTTATAGACCATATCGAATATCATTTCTGTGCAGGTTTCTTGTGTTTTCTAATTATCCTAGCCCCGCATAACAACAACTTCCTGTTTCCCTATTATGTTACTACCCAACTGACAAAACATTTTCTCCTGGAATATCTAGGAAGTACTGTACATTCTTTTGAGGTTAACCCTTGATCACGATAACAAAACAAGATATTGTCATTCATGGTGATTTTGTCCAAGCGGACAGTGGAATATCTGAGGAAGAACTACAATAATTCAGAGCAAGCACGGTAAGGTTACTAGATGTGAACAGTATATCTAGACAACTTCCCATTCCTCACAGTGCCCTGCTGTTGTGTGGAGACCACTCATGCAGTGTGCAGCATGAAATCAGATCATAGTTGCCCACATGATGAAGACCAACTCTTGACTTGTTTTTATAAAGATTGTGACATCCCTCGCCCACAGTTGACAAATTGCTCTGTAAACATACACACAACTCCTCCTGTTGCATTTCTGACAGAAGAGCTGCTCCAGGGTATGTTTGCTGTTATATGAGTGGTCAGTACATATAATGTTTCAAAGGAAACTCTAGGACCTGCTTTACTAAAATACTGCACTTCAGTCAGGAGACACTAGAGACACTGAAGAAGGATTTGAACTTCAAGTTGGTTCCAAGATTAGTAAAGACTAATTACATAACTAACATAAATATAAAAATGAAAACATTAGGCAGAAACAGATTTGAAGTTCCATGGCTGGGGCAGCAACAACACTCCCTCAATACTGCCTCTAAAGATTCATCTAAAGTTGCAGAATGTCCTTATTTTCATGAAAACCTTGCTCCCATCAGCCATTCCCCATCAGCACTGCATGAGGTACTGTGGGAAAATGATGAGTGGCAAAATATAAAACACTGATTTATCAGTATTTTAATGGAGTGGAAGATCTCGAAAGGAGCAACAGAGAGATAACTGATTTCAAAGAAAACAAAAACAAGCACTGATATTAGCCAGCTATGCTTACTGCGAAGGAAACACCAGAGACTGCCTGCTCATATTTAAATATACTGTAGCCTCCTCTAGCACATGGTACCATGTCTCAGTTTAAAATCCTGAACTGGTATGGATTAAAGTGGAAATCAATAAAGGCCCCAGTTCATGGACTAGACTCAGTGGCATATTATGAACATGGACTGTTTGTGTGTTTTCCAACATCAGTCTTTCCTGACATTTGAAAATGTTGTTGTTGCTCCACTTGGCTACATCCATCCTGTTAGCGTGAGGCACCCACAATAGCACACACACACATACAGTACACACTCCAATGAAGTGGTGATTTGGGGCGTGTTAACCTGGCGAGGTTCTTTTGGCTTTGATCTCCATCAGCATTTATTGGATTCAGAGGGACAATACAGCAGCAGAAAGCCCTTCATCTGCAGTTCCTCTCCTAATCCTCTATACACATCAGTGTGATCATGCAACAATAATCAATGTATAATGTAATGTACACATGTGCCTGCTGCACAAATCTGCCACTATGCACCATTTCAGAACATGTAGCACTGACTTTCCCACACCTCCAAACATGCTCAGGTTGATGTATGTGTATGTTTAACATCCACCCATGGACACATACACACATAAACAGTCTTAACTTTTCAGTCTTACTCATAATAACTGTGAGATGAGTGTGAATCTGCAGACACTTCTCTATTTTTACTGCTGCACTGAGGTCTAGTAATGCAGTGTGGGTGGACCTGCCGCTTTCAGCATGCTGACCTTTCTCTGCCTCGCTCTCTCCGTTTTTCATGATGCATCTTTCCTCATCTGTGTCTGCGAAAGTGTGGAAGTGTGTGTCTCTGTTTGTGTACAAACACCTAAATCTGAGTGTCTTGCTCTAAATGTCTTATACAGTTTACTGCATATTTTTCTCGCTTATGAGACACTATATTATTATACTGTCTGTTTTACATTATACACGTACAACATATGAAGTGTTTGGCCTGTCAGTCCAGGAGTTCAAATAAATGGTATGTCTTCATCTCAGTAACTGCCATTTATTTTTCCCATGAAACGAAAACAATAACTGCAGTGTACAACTTGTTTCTACATTGCAATGAAAAAAAGGAGAATATGTTCCCCAAACTGGACCCATAAGGTTCACAAGGTAAAGAAAAACATAGGTATACCTTCTATACAAGCGGTTGACTAGTTTTTCATGTGGGCATGCCCTGTAAATGGCCCTTCATGGCCAATCAATTCTGGCTAAAGTCTGTGAACAGCAGATGTAGCTTGCTAGCAACATATGCATAACATTGTACAGTATGCACAGTGAGGCTGCATTAACATCTCAGTCTCAAAATTCACCCACAACTCCACTTGATTTTGCGGTTTATGGTGTTACTGCTCTTCCTCAAACCCCTATTTCATTTATGAAATGGAGACATAAAGCGCCTGTAACCAACATGCCTCATTTGAAATTGTTTTCTGCTCATGCAGACAAAGCTTTGCCTCCATTTGCACCATAGGCAAATTCAGGACCTGTTTGCAGCCATTTCTGTCTCTCTCCATTGACTTTATGCAGTGGTGCTGCCTTTAAACCTACATTAAATTATTTTGGCTCCTTGAGGGGCCAAAAGCTATAAACACAACATCTGACATTTATCCCTAATAAAGATGATATGGTGAGCATGTTGGCGAGCAGTTGCCCTGTTACACATCCAGTACGGACTTGAATTACTATTCATTCAGAGCTTTTTTCTGGGCACTCAACAAAAGTAAGTTCAATATTTACTCTCCTTTTGCTCCATTTTTGACTCCAACAACTCCTAAACTAAACTGAACTATATTCACCAGCTAATGTCTAACTTTGTGTGTCTGCTGTTTGTTGCTGAGCGGTAACAGACAGTAGGTTTGTCAAACTGCCTGAAAAACCAAAACAATATATAAAGGTACCAAAAGAAATACAATTTAAGCGATGAGAATGATGATATGATGATGAAGAACATTTCTTCCTTTCACACAGTTGTTGTTTTAATTGTTAATAAGAATATACTGATTAGTGCATCTTGAACATTTTGCTACTCATTTGGTCTGATATCATCCACAACACTGGCATCAAGATAAGGCTAGTGGTCATGCAGCAATAGTTTTGCAATCTTGGTGCAATGTAAAGTTAAGTGATGAGGACAAAATGGAGATAGAGCCTTTCTGTTGCCACTTGGAAATGAAGGCTGAGAATCAATGCAGTGGACATGGTACATTTGTCAGGCAGATGCCACCTAATGTGGTTTGTTAAATACTGTAGCTGTAAGAAGTCAGATGCCAACAGTAAAGTATACCCATAAGATTTTGTACTTTGAGGTTAGAAACTGTGGTTGAACAGACTGTGCTCTCAGTCTAATAAACTGACAGGGGACAGAGACTTGTTATGCGTTCCAGATATGGTGATTAAACTAATCAAAATAAAGATCTCAGATTAACACAATTTTGCTTGAACTGTGAAATGTGGCTGTGGAGTTGACAGTAGGGATGATGATCAAACTCAGCTGACTTCTTGGACGAAGGGTTAATAAAAAATGCTGTGTGGCCTCTGTGTGTGTGTGTGTGTGTGTATGTGTGTGTGTGTATTTTGTCCTGGAGCAACTGTTGCTGGCTCAAAACAGTGCCCACTGAGCTGCTGTACAGAGACAGGATGGAGTCTTCCCAGATAAGCTTCTTCTCCTCCGCCCGTGGTGGTGGTGGTGGAGAGTGAGGAGGCAGAGCAGGAGGTGGAGGGTCTGCCTGCTGAGGGTGCTATGCTGGAACAGACTGAGGGGAGACAGACCAGGGGGAGGGATGAGGAAAGATCATAAAAATATGAATGGTTTCATCCAAAACATACTAATGTTATGCTGTATATGACTTGCATTTGGTCAACCTGAACATGTCCACTCTTAGATAATGCAGGGGAGGTTGGATTTACCAGTAGTGGGTAGCTGGTTGATACTAATGCCAATACCTCAGTAGTTACCATGCATTTTTTCAGCCATAAGATTCTCATAAATTGGCTTAGCGTGTCATTTTTTAGAAGTTTCCTGTTTTCTAACCTGCACCTATTTTAATTTGCTCCAAGTTTAACCTGTTTGTTGTTGATTAAATTCAACAATTCAATAATTACATCTTATCTTGATAAATTTAGCAGTATATACATTTCCACAGCACTAATTCATTCATCAGTACAGCAGTGACATCATATTCACCACACTGCTGCCACTACTTAAAAGAAATACCGTTCTCACTATCAGCTAATTTAATCACATTAACACATGATCCGCATTTCATATTAGTTACTGTCAAGATTTTAAAAGCCCACATGGCTCAAGGCATACTCCTCCTTGGTGGTAGATTTTATCTGTCTAATCTAATCTTTTGTCCGTTTTTGGTTGGTGCCAAGATCCTGGGTCTAGGAGGGCCAAAATAATCTGTTGGAATAATTTGTCAAAAATAGATAGATTTGTAGCTTTATCTAAATATTTGTAGTCAGATAAGAACTAATTATTTTATCTTCCTAATTTTCCATGACATAGTGATTAAAAACAATTTCCTTTCTCTCCCAGTTATGCAAAAAAAGTTGGTCATCACGCTAATATAAGGTCTAAATCTGACAGAGTATGTTCAGGTAGTGCCTGCTCTGAGTTTTCCTGTGTGTTTCTATATGATGTTTGCTCATGATATTGGTCTCAAGTCCATAGAAGCAACAAAAAATGTACCGAAGACGGAGAATATATTCACTCATACATACTGTATAAATCAGGGGTGAAAAGATGAGATGAGACAGGGGAAACAGGAGAAGAGGAAAGACAAGATAAAATAAAAAGGGAGAAAAACAAGAGTTGAATAAAGGACAGAAAAAGGAGAAAGAATGGAGGAGGCAATAGAGAGAAGCTGTCACAGTAAGTGAGACAGATGACATTAATTAGGCTGCAACAAAGAGAAGTAGACATGAACTGCAGACCAGAACCTACCTTACACTATCTTGCTCATATACAAGTTTTCTTTTATTTTTTTAAACCTTTCTCACACATCCATTATGTCTAATGGATGGAAGCGACAAAGTAACACCTTCTTAAAAGCTCTAACCACAGGTGTGTGTGTGTGTCAATGTGTGTGTGTAGTGAGGACAGAATGGGAGAGAAAGGGGAGCGACAGTCAGCTGGACTTTATGAATAAGATAAGGCAAGACAATGTGATAAACAGTGGCTCCTGCAACACATACACACACACACACAGTCTAGTGAATAAACACACAAATTCAATGTCACGAGTACACTTCATCCACACTTGCATATAACTTCTCATAGCCACACACAAACCCAAACTTAATGCTCAAGTGTACTAGGCCCACACAGACACACGCGTGCACACACACACACAGAGCTTTGTGAGTATGTTGTGCTCAACTGCTTAGCAGGCAGTGCTGCTCCCCTCTGTTTCTCTCTCTACTGACTTCCTTTGACTGAGAAGGGAAGGGGGCGTGGGGCAAAGGAAGAAATAGGGGAAGGGTGGAGGATAGACAGAAAAAAAAGAATGGGACAGAGGGACAAGACGAGCTACAAACAGAAGAGGGGAGGAGAGAGGATGGTGGGGAAAAGAACAGAAGTAGAAAGGACAGAGAGAGAATGATGGAAGTCTGAGCCAGAAAAGAGAGAGAGAGAGGAGCAGAGAGGAGAGGGAGGTGGGGAGGGACAGATAAAGTAAGAAAGAGGATGGAGAGAATGATGGAAGGCTGAGACAGGATGGAGAGAGAGTGAAGGAGCAGGGAGGGAAAGGGAAAAAAGAAAAGGGAGGACAAGGACAAGCTGAGAGGAGAGGAGGCAGGGGTGGATGAAGGAATAAACACAGCTGAGGAGGAGAGATGGACGGCTATTCATGCCAACACACACACACACACACGCACACAGGCAGACATGCACAGGGTCCATTTTCTCTCAAGTACAGCCAGTTAAGGTGAGTCAGGTGTTGACGGAGGCAGGATGGAGCTTCCTATTAATAGCTGCAGCACATTAGCATGATACTTGCTTCTGAATAGAGAGAATGGAAGGTGAGAACAGGCAGTAAACTGTCCTCACCTGATCCACCTGATGTCAACCAGCTATATAACATGACTCAATCAAAGAGCTAAGCCTATTTGCTGTTAAGCTTGTTTACAAAGTTTAAAAATACATTTAACAGACTTCAAATTCTCCAAACTGCAGTAATCGCCAGCCATTCAGCTTTTGTAGAATGGATGGTGTGACCCAGACAGAGTCTGCCGGCTCTGAACTGTGTGATAAGACCATCAGCCAGAATGATTTAGGCAGGGAACAGCAACATGTGGAGCAAGTGGGATGCTCACCGATGGAAAGCACTCAGAGGTGGCGCTGGTTTAATCAAAATGTAATTTAAATGAGTGATTCACTTTTTGCTCAGCTGCTACACTGTATGTTAGTATGAATTACAACATGTAAATTAAAGGATAAATCCAGTTTGGTCTTATGTTCGTATACGTACATTATATCAGTTATGATAATACTAACCAAAATAACTGCATAGATCTCAGAACACAGCAACAACAAAAATAGGACCTAAGCTGTAGAATCATCCTGCTGATTGCCATACTTCTTACCATACATTGCCATACTGCTACTGTATTTTTAATCACGCTAGCAGACACTAGGACTCTAGGACTCTAACAATGGTAATGCCAATTGGTCTGAAATGTTTGTACAATCCTGGTCTCAATATGTAGTATCCTAACAACTTTGGTGATCCCCAGACTTTTCCTTTAGCGCCACAATCAGGTTCACATTTGTGATTTTGAACAAAGTGTATCAATGGACTGCCATGGAATTTAGTATAGATACTCAGGTCCCCCCTGAGTATCAGGACTCAGGTCCCCCTGAGTATCTATATTCAGTTTAAGTTTGTCCACTGCTCTGGCTTATGACCGAAAACCTACAAAACTAATGACATGATGACAATGAGTGTAAGCTGTTCTTCATGTCTGGTGCTAATTAGCAAATGTTAGCACAATATTATGCTAAACCAAGATGGTGACCATGATAAATATTATACCTGCTAAACATTGGCATGCTAACATTGTCATTATGAGCATGTCAACATACTGATGACAGGCTGACTCAGTTGAGGCTTTTAAATCCAAACTAAAAACTCATTTTTAGGCCTTAATTTTCAGTTAGAACCTATTTCTGTTTCTTATTTCAGGCTCCACTGGTTACCACTCTACTTTGGGCAGGTTGGGTCAGTCTCAATGCATCAGTTTGTGTGAGGTTTCTGGCTCTTAAAAGGATGTTTTTCCTTGCCACTGTCACCTAGTGCTGCTCATGGTGGGATTTGTTGGGTCTCTCTGTAAATTTTATAAAGAGTACGGTCTAGACCTGCTCTGTATGGACTGTGCCTGAAGATAACTTCTGTTGTGAATTGGCGCAATATAAATAAAAACTGACTTGACTTGACTTGATGTTAGCATTTAGCTCAATCCACTGCTGTGCCTGAGTACAGTCTAACAGCCGCTAGCATGGTTATAGAAACATAGTCTTATGAACTGTGATTAGAACATTTTTTAATTACCACTGTTTGTTAGATTTTTCTTTCTGTTGATGGAAAAAGAATTGAAAAGACTTTTCACTCAGCAGACATTGTGACATGTGAAACATGAGTGGATCTAATAACATGATTAACTGCTGTTCTGGATTGCAACAGCTGCTGAAACTGAGCCATTTTAATGTTATTAGTAACTCCTGAACTGTACTTTCCCTCTATGACAGGCCATTGTGTGACAGTAAATTGTGAAATTTGTTCACCCTCCAAAAGGGGGGGTGTGACAGTCTAAGTTTGAGAACCACTGATTTAAGGAATGCCCATAGACAACCAGTGTAAATTTGAACAGTGATATAATATTACATTACATTAATTTGGCACTTTTGTCTGAAGTGATTTACATTTTTTCCCCACATCCCCTGCTAATGAGAGCATATTGGTTTCAGTGTGTTGCTCAAGGACAGGGGGACTGAACCACAAACACTTCAATTAATGGCTGACCTGGTCTACCACCTGAGCCATAATACATAATATATGGGCAGTCAAACTGCAATCTGAGAAGTGAGTGTAACAGGGTGGCTGATGCCTTATGGTCTTTTAAAACATAATATATCACTGTCAAATTAACAGTTCTAGTAACAGTGACGCAAATGAGACAGTGAGGATGATCAGCAGCCTTTGCCTGATACTGGTGCATTTGGTTCTTAAAATTAAAGCTTCATTTGGTATAAATGCAGTTGCTTAAGACTAACAATTTTGCATCAGCTTTTCACTCCTTCCTCCATCTGTGATTGCCAGACGCTAAAGCAGTATTAACTCCAGTTGCACTGAAAGAACAGTGAAGCAATCCAAGAGATTTCTTGCCAATGCTAAACAGGTGGTACACAATGTAAAATGCACTGATAGATCAGTTTAGCCTCACTTGTAAAGGAAGAGATATTTAAGCACAGCATGTAATATGTGCGTCTATCCTTTCTTTCTCGGTCAAATTAACTTTAATACCATGCCACACACATACCCATACACACACTGTCCACATAGAGTGTGATGTGTTGCTGGGATTCAAGCAGCATACTGTGTAATAGAAAGCCTCTTCAACAAGGCTCTATTCTTCTCACCCAGTGTTGGTGTTGGTTGATGTTGGTTGCAGCCAGAGCTCTGAATTACCACTCTGACAGCCTTTTCCTCACTGTCGCTATTCATAGACCTCTACAGCCATGCTGCACGCACACACATGCACACACACACACACACACACACACACACACACACACACACTCAGCAATACACACACAAACTCTCCCTACAGTTTTCCATCACTGCTTGACATACTCATGCACACCCCTCTGATAGACCATCTGTGGTGTTTAACCACACTGGGGTCTGTGTGTGTGTGTGTGTGTGTGTGTGTATGTGTGTGTGTGGTGTGTGCTGAAGGATCTGTGCTAATTTACTGAAAACAAAAGCTAAGCTTGGAAGTCAGAATTTGAGCAAGAGTGTGTCAGAGAGGAATGGGATAGAAAGAAAAAACAAAAGAAAAAATCAAAGGAGGAACAAGAAGGAATAAATCAATCACTGGTCAACAGTTTATTACCTCATCCCTCCCTACCTCCCTCAAGCTTCTCTACTGCTCTCAACAAACTCCATTCATCTCTCTATCGCACCCCCTCTCACAACAACCCTTCTGCATTTTCTTCTTTTCTTCACTCTCCCTCTATCCCCTCACCTCCTTTCTCCTATCCTGCTCCCCTTATACTCTTTCATCCCTCTCTCGGGCATTTCTAGTTTCCTTTTCCCTTCTCTCTTTCATGCTGCTTAGTCCTCAATCCCAAACACAATACACATGCACAAAAGCTCCTTTTAATGTCTATGTTAACACAACAGATGCCATGCTCATCTCTGATGTTATTTGTCTTCTAACCATGCACCGTGTAAATTTAGTGGCCCTGAGTTTTGTTGACTGGACTGAAAGCCATGCCAGTAAGGACTCCTTGTTGTCATCTAATAAAACCTAAAGATTTTGTACTGCTTAGATGCATACATGAGGGTTTGTGACTGATTATAATATATGAATAAATATTGTGTTTAGAACTTTTGTGCTGCCCTCAAGTAGCCAAAATTATAAATTATCAATTATTAATGTAACCCTAACCCTAACGTTTTGTCATTAACATCTTGTGTGTTTCCTAGTAAAAGCTTTCTTCCCACCTTGGAGCAGGGTTTTTTAAACTTTGGGCATGTTGTGCTGACTTCCTGTCTACTGGTCCTACTTTAGATGAAAATGAAAATCTCTCTTTCATTGCACTGCCCACTTAGGAACTTTAAAATTGGCTGCAATTTTGGGCACTGGGATAGTTAATGAGCACTCAGGACAATACATACAATATCTCAACAATATCTCTAATATTATTATGAGCAACTGGAAAAAATTGTTGAAAGTCCTTTATTCTAAAAGTCCAAGTAATAGGCACACTTAAGCTAGAGGACCATTCTGATTTGTTCAGTATCTAGTACCCATTGTACAAAGACCAACTACTGAAACTATGAGCATATATCTATAACATTTGAATAAAATACTGTATACAATATAGCATAATGATAACCATCAATTGCCTTTTGAAGACATGACCAAGGATTTACTAATAAAATGGTGTTGGGCCAATGTGCATGGTGTTTTTTTAATTGATGCACTCGGTCTGTATTCAGCACCTGATTTACTAAGACAGCAGCTCATTACCATAGTCAGCTCGTGAACTGAACCTCCTTTCAAAGCTCCAACACTGACTGTGAGCACTGCTGCAGCTGTTATGCCTGGCCATAGCAGGCTGTGGCTGTATAAACGGTTAATGCTCAGACTATAGCTGCATTAGCGATTAGATCTATGATGCTATAGATATGGCCACAGTAGCTGTACTGTAATGACCCTTTATTGCTCCACTTAACATAAGTCAAAAAAACCTTGTTAAGCTACACCAGATTTGAACCAGTTGCTATTATTTATACAGTAATACACCAGCTTCAATACAACACCCAGTCAGCAAAACCATGACAGTTCACTAACTGACAGCAGCAGCAAGCGTTAAGTCATCCCATGTCTATCATGATCACAGCTACAGTCTGTCAGAATCAGTCAGAGCAGCAGTCAGTCTGAGACTAGTTAAATAACTCCACCAGTTATCTATGTAGCTGCAATGATAGAGACGTGCACCTGAGCAGACTCAGCTAGGGGTGCTCACAGTCAGCAGTGGTCTACTGCACAATACATAATACTGTATCATGTAACACTCACTCTTCTGTGGATCAGAAGGAAGGCAAAATTTATTGTGAGTGGCGCACAGTGGCACCAAGCACAACACAAGTGACTTTGCTGGACACATGTTGGTCTCAAAATGATATGTGGTCAGGCACATTGTTATCACATTGCTGTCTTGAGGCAGCAGAAAGTACACGACTGACCAGCAAAACTGAGGTCAGTAATACAGTATATCAGTTATTTTAAGGGCACATTATCAAGACAGTAATATTTGCCTACACAGGCGGGTGCACAACGCCTAGTACACTCTGCTTGTTACACACACAGGGATGCACAGCAGCGTACAAACTAAAAAATTAAAAAAGGCATGCTGTGTGTTGTCTCTTATGTCATGGAAGTCTCTTGGACATAAATGAGGACACATTACAAGACTTTAGAGGGTGTGATACTGAATTACATGTGCTGAGTCCAATGAGCCCAAATACTCCAGCAGCAGCACAGGCAAGGAAAGATCAGCTGACAGAAGAAGCTGGTATTATAATCAGCCAAGGTGCAAGCGCACCGTGCTTTTAAAGGGAATGGGAGATGGCACTACGATTGGATTGTTGCATAGTACACCCAAAACACAGCCATGACAGGACATATTTTCTGAACCATGTGCCTGGTGCTGCAACCTTTTTTTTCTGCCATTAGACTAGCAAAAGTTGATTTGGAATAAACACACTTTTCCATGTTTAGACTGTTAAAATAGAGCCCCTAGTCTTCAGTTATATACAAGCCAAGCATGATACATTTCATTCACAATTTACATAATGAGCCTCTATCAATATGAAACCTCCTGTTATTTACACATTTTTTATAATATGCAGTGAGGAGAGAGGCGCAAGTTGCAGACACTCAAAATGCAAATGGACGTGTTTGAGCAGAATGTGTCACATCATGACAGGTGCAAAAAGGCCCTGGGTCTCTTCTTAATTACTCACAAACTGGGTAACCTGTTCAAACCCAGCAGCTGTAGGAGGAACCTACAGGAACCTACCCTAATTTGTCCTTCTCTCTACTTTGTCTCATCCCTTCCTCTTTCTCCCTTGTTCCATCCTTCTCTGCCTCCCTGCCACTATAGGTTAAATGTTAAATGTGTTTTGAGTTTTCTTGGTAAAACCCATTTTCTTCACTCGGGGTGGGGCAAATGAGAGACAGAGGAGAGAATATATATGTGTGTGTGTGTGTGTGTGTGAGGGAGAGAGACAGAGAGAAAGAGAGAGAGGGGGGAAAGCTGGGGATAACACAAATCCTCCCCCTCCTACAAGGCTGTAATCGCATTTTTATAATTGACGTATTTGCAGATAGGCGAGTGCTCCCCGATCCCGGGTAATAGCTGCACAAATCAGCAGGCTGCCGCCTTCCTCTTTCTTCATGCACCCAGCTAATCACAGCTGTAAAGCAATATCCGCCTGCTGAATCCCAAATTCAGTGTGTGTGTAAGAGCAGGCCGATGTGTACTGACTGTCCAAAGTATGTCCTTGTGTTTACTACTATATGTGTAGGACAGGAAAGTTACGGAAATGGAAAGGCTGATACTAGAATGGCGGTGCAACAGGTAGGTTCATGGAGTTTCCTCTTGGGAGCATGAATCAGCACAGCCAATTTCGTGTCGGAGTCAGAAAGGGGTCGGAAAACAAATTAGTGTTACAACTGGAAGTTTGGCCTGATGGTGGCACGACAGGAAAGGTCACAACATCACCTACATCCAATGGGTTTAGGTCAGGAAGCAGGAACATGCAAAGTCCATTAGTCTGTGAAATTTGTTCATTACAAACAAACAGACAAACCAATCTGTCTTCAGGCAGTCACAGGCTAACCATCACACATCCACATACTGTGAGTTAACTACCTTTTCTTCAAATGCTTCAGGAAATGTCAGTGAAGTCATCTACATTTCACTGGACATGGCTCAGACAAAGAGAAGAAGGATCAAGTGTTGGCTGAATAAAGACCTTCTTTGAAATTTGGTGGTTTAGTAATAACTTGAGAATAAAAAGGGCCTGGTGGTGATAGTGGCATGATTGTGCAGAAACAAAATGTTCTGTTTGACATTCAAATAATAGTCTACAGGGCAGACAGTGGGCCAAAGGTGAAGGACCATATAAGAGCAGCCTGCCCGGTATTAAACAGCCACTATGGAGCAATCACTTGCAGACTCTGAGGTGTTGTGTAACAGTCCAAGGCCTTAACCAATCTGTCTTCATATGTCTGTTCTAGGCTAAAACACTACATAGAGCTCTCCATGACATGTGTATGGTAGCATTATTTCTACTCCATTACATGTAGAATATAATAACCGTGTGTGTGTGTGTGTGTGTGTGTGTGTGTGTGTGTATATATATATATATATATATATGTGTGTGTGTGTGTGCGTGTGTATGTATATATATATATATATGTATATATATATATGTATGTGTATATATATATATATATACTGAACGAATTAAGAAGAAAGAATATACATATCTGTGTTATACTATTATTACACTGCATTTGCAGTGCATTTGTGTTATACTATTATTACACTGGTGCACCAGCAATATATGGTATAGATAGATTTTTTTTTCAAAACAGTATGCTGTGCAGCACTGTAGTAAAACCATTTGCATTGTTGAGCCTCTGAAATTATGGTTCAGAGAACAGCATGCGTTATGCAGCTAAAGGTAGGTGTGAAATTCCAGTACTGTCTTGTGATGCTGTTGGAAAAAGGTGGTATGCAAACCAGACATAAGAAAAAAAATCCACTGAGTTATTCACCACAATTTAACCACGGTTCCACAGCAAAATGAGAGTAATGTTATAAGAGGAAGTTGTGGTGCTTTTATTGACTTTTTAAATCAAATTTAAGAATTTTACTTGTTTACGAGCTGTCATCTCAAATCCATTTAAGAACAGACAGGGAAACTAAAGGATGTACAAGCAAAAAGCAAGTGAATGTAAAAAGAGAGGAGTAGTATACAGAAGGAGAGAGGAGTATACTGAGCAGTGTTGTATGTTCAGATTAAAGAAAATATATTCTTGTGAGCGAATGAATGGTGAATGCAAGGAAAAAGGAAAGGGAGGAAAAAAAATGGGGATAGAGGAGACATAACAGATTGGAATGAGTACAAAACTAGTGAGAAAAAGAAAAGGTATGTGTGACAGAAGAGGGGTAGACCATGTAGCAAGGCAACACTTCAGCTTTTGTAAGACTTGGAGAATCTCATGATGCAAAGTCACTTAAATGAATATGTTCCAACAGACACAAACCCTTCAGTTATAGCTAGAGTTTGGTTTCCGCACCTCACAAAGTAAATCATGTAATGCGCTGACTACTTTGTATTGCATTTTGCATCATTATTTGTTGAGTTAATAAAGTTTATAGTTATATAAAAGAAAATACAGAGTTTATTGATGAACTGCACAATGGGTGCAGCCATTCTCCAAGCATTGTTTTTTAGATGTTGTTACCTGATGTCTAAAGTAAACAGGAATGTTACTGTTAAATATTTCATAAAAGTAATTTCCATTGTCAGGAAATTACAAAGCACAGAAACGCTGTTACTAAGCTGCCATGCTCAAGTTTAATTAATCATAGTAACCACTAAAAGTTGTTGGTAATTTTTATGACAGTGGGAACTCTTGGTTTCAAACACAGAATTAGACAAATGAGCTGATTTGCTTTCATTCTGTAATCATTATTTTTTCTGGCTAAAGTAAAAGTGTCAAGTGATTTTATCAGTTTCAGCTGCCAGCTAATTAACATTAGCTTAAAATCTAAAACTGAAAGCTCTCATGGTCAGTATTCATTTAAGTATTCAGGACCCTTTGCTCTGGCACTGCAGATGATTAGGTGCACTTTCTTGCTTTATTAGCCTTGACATGTGTCTTTGACCATACATACATACACACACACACACACCATCCTTCAACTCTCATACTTTCTCCTCACTTTTCTCAACTTTGTACCATGCATAATAACAAACATACAAATACCATCTTGTTATATGTTCTAGTTTTTGACATTTACTGATACAGGATGCTTTGTCAGAGAAAAGTCAGATATAAACTCTAGATATCATATGTTCTGCCTTTTCTTCACAGATAATTTTTTAGGTATTGGCATTATCCATGCCCTACGATCAAATCTGTCATCAAAAATAAGGCGGACATAGAAAATATTGGAAGCATAAAAGAACTTTTGTTGTGGTTGGCTTACATAGCGGATCTTTCATTATACTTTAATGAATCTCATGTTTCTACTTTTCAAATGAATTAGCCTTCATTCCCCATTTGGCTAAAACAACCGTGGGTTGCCTAACTAATTAATCGTATAAATGGAGCCCTGCAATGCACTGGCAAATCTGTCCAGGGTGTACCGCCTCTTGCTCAATGATAGCTGGGATAGGCTCCAGCCCCGCAACCTCCTTAAACAGATAAGCGGGTATAGATAATGAATGAATGTATTAAATGGACAGGACTTAGTTTTTACTCATATTTGTGATAGCACCATCACCCCCAGCTGATATCTCCCTTGTAGCAGTTCACCATTATTCCTTTCAGATAGGTCCACCTCTCATGATGGACATTGGTTAAATGAATTAAAAGGAGTGTCTAGGACAGCTTTTGTTTCGATATGATCTTCAGAATGCGGTGGTGTTCACGTGACATCAGAGAGATGGCATGTTTGTGTTAGAGTGTGAGTTGTGTGGAATTAAAATTTGTGTGTGTTTGTATCTGTGTGTGTGTGTTTGTGCGTTACCTGAGCCAAAAGTTGTTGGCTGAAGGAGAGGGGTTGGAGACCATTATCCAAAAAGATCCAGTTCAATTGATCAAAGAAACTGCCAGGGCTTTTCCCACCAATCTCTGGAGCATCTAAGGAAGATGGATTTCTTTACTACAAATAACATCAGATATAGTTTTGTCCAATTCTAAAGCAGGGCTGAGCGATACACAAAAATGCTATCACAATAAACTCAGTCTATATTGGATAATTATCAAGATAAATGTCAAATCATTATTTCTTTTCAATGCTTAAAGGCTTTTCACTTAATTGAGTACGAACACAATTATAATGATAAAACTGACCTGAGTAATATAAAACTTGTGCAACAAGTGTACTTGTATTGGCCATGCCTATGTTTTTGTTTGTTTGTTTGTTTGTTGTAATTTTCAGCATGTCCAGCCAGGATGGATCGAACTCACTTACTGAATCAGATAAACAAACATAAAGATGAGAAACAGACACAGAAAGACAGAGAAGAAAGAAGTGAAGGTAATTCGACAAATTGGGATTAATATTAATATGACCTTTACATATACACAAAATTTAGAGGAATGATGCATTTCAAAGCTCCCCACAGTGCTCAATTTACAATTAACACACTTATAAAATTGGAACATCCTGAGGAAAACTGTGATGATTGAAGTTCTTCAGAAGTCAGCTTTTGTTTGAAAATAATTTATTGGCAGTCTCCTTGCCCTTGGAATATGACTCACTAATTCATTGTCTGTAATTGCAAATCTAATTGACATTTGTCACAGCTGGTTTAATTTGGGTATTTTTTATTAAAGTTCTGTTGAATCATCACTACCTTAATATTGTACAACAGCAACATTTTAAAATAAGAACTGGCAATGATATTACTGATTTTGCTTTGCATGTTTTGAAACTCATACTGGTACTGGGTTGATGATAAAAACACCTTTTACATCATATTTTGGACATGTGGTAAGCAGAAAAGGCACAGGTCTGAGCCAACATTAATTAAGGATGGCTGCATTCCATTTAGGTGTGCCAAAGCTCCAGGGTCCTGGTACTGTGCATTTTGATGTTCTGAATTGAGCCATTGCTGCGTTATTAGGCATTAATTTCTTCCCGATATGACAAGTCAAAACATATCTTGCAGCCTTATGCTAAAGGGATAACAAAGGTGAAAAACTGAAGGGTTCGAATACTTTCTGAATGCACTGTAAATTGTGGATGGCTAAACCATTGCACAACATGAGGAAATAGGCAATATAATAATTCAAATTATGGGCAAAGCTCTAGCTCAAGCTCCTAGACATTTTGCTAATTAACTCAGTATATATACAGAAAAGTAATAACAAATAAACACGTTTAGCTTACTAGACTTACAAAATTCAAAATATAAAGAAAAGACAATCCTTTCATCCTCACTCTTATAAAGTAAACACACAAGTATATTTTTCAAATGTTTCAAACTATTGTTTTTACAGTTCCTCTTGTTAACACTGAGCAAAGTAATTTGAAGCATTTGATAGTTAACAGGATAGGGAATCTTTGCAGCCAAAGACAAATTTAAGTCCATGGAATTTCTGATCTGGGTTCAGATCAAAACACATTTGCTAAATTGCTCTTTACATTGTTTAAACTAGACAAAAACCCAACTTATCATTATGGAGACAGAGACCCCTTTCTCCATGCTGCTGAGCAAGGAACCCCGGGCACAGGTACAATAATTCAATGGAGAGAAAGGGAGAGAGTGATGGAGAGGGAGACAGGGGAGGAGAGGAAGTATGTGAAAGGAAAAGAGATATCCGGTGTGTGAGAGTGAGCAGCGGAGGTCATCATTTATATAAATCAACAGTGACAGCAACATCTATAATTTAGCCCTTTAAAGTGTGAACAAGATCGAGCTCCTTTAGCTAGATAGCAGGGCACAAGGAAAAAACTATCTATCAGAAAGCTAGAAAGACCACCTCAAGATCCTTTTTTAAACCGATTATTAAACTCATTTTCAAAGGATTACTTTGGACTATGATGTCTCCATCCCACTTAAACTATTGATTTTGCCCTCTTATCCATCCTGTGATGCTTTCACATCACTTATGAGCTCTGAGGTTTTATTTTGCCCGTTAAAACTACTTTGTAAATTGTTGTAAAATGCTTTAAGAATAAAGCCATCGATAATGATTATTACCATAAGGAGCAAGAATGACAGATGTGTGTAGTGAGGAAGAGCAGAGAGACAGGATTTCTATGTGCATCAATTACCCTCTTAACACCCCTGTTCTCCCTTACTAAAACCTGGCCTCACCATTGCCATGGTAATGGTTCTGTATAGTGGCAAAGGGCTCATCATTCTCATCATCATCACCTACATGGCGGGCAATGCCCACCATCCTTTATTATGGGATGGGTTTTACTTCTTGAGAGCACTCAACTCACCATGGAAACAGACCAAAAGTTCAGCCTGGGGTGGGGGGGGTGTTATGGAATCACCCTGGAACTCCTTTGCCCTAGTACTGACACACAAATACACACACACACACACACACACACACACATAGGCCTTCCTAGTACCCTCCAGTGAATACAGCCACCTCTATTCAGCAGAAGGAGGCTGTCACATTAAGGACTTGGCCACCACCACAGGCACTAAATTAAGCCCTCCTGGATCGATTCTAATGCAATAACCAATATGTTTTTAGACAAACACATGTGATAATGTTCCATGATTGTGTTGTTCTAACGGTCAGCGCGTTGTTTCATGTAAGCTTCAAGTCAATGATTAAGTTCTGATAGTTTTTTATCTTGTGGTGTAACACATAAACCAAAAGATATGTTACTTCTAACCCACTTTTCCCTAAAACACAAGTCAACTAGGGCATGAATGAAGCTGGTTCTGCCCCCAAGTAGTGATTCTAGGAGTCCAGAAAAGGAACATGAGCTCAGTTGGTGACCACAATAGCTCTGGGTAGAAAAGTCCTTAAACAGAGGGAGGTGAGGAAATTGGACATGAAATACCTGCTAGTGGTAACAATATGTTGTTTCATGGACAAGATAAGTAGTAAGACACCACCCTTATGTGTACCAGAAGGTGTAAGATATCAAATGATGAACAGAAAATGTATTAGGCTGTATTCTGATGCTGGTGTTGATGTAACTCAAACATTAGTAATGGCTTTGGCGACGTGCTGCAGAAACAGCCTGCTCTTCCTCAATTTTGAGAGTTGAATGATTATAAAATCAGAGTGAGACCTCTATGCAAAACAAACATCAATCAATATCAGGGTGAAATGGTGGATTGTTTGCTTTCAAGTTTATTAACACAAAGCTGGATAATGGCAAAAGCTGGAATATTAACTGGTCAAAGTGAGCAACTGTCCGTTTCCCCTGACCCCCCAAGGGAGGTTCATTACTATTTTAGCTTTTAATAGCACACATTGGAAAAATGTTGTATTTCATCACATTCTATTAAAGTTACTGACACACAGAAAACTGTGGCTGGCTAGTTTTATCCCGGTTATTGTGAAAACCAGTTGGTTCCCGGGTCTTTGGGCTTATAATGATACTACCACGTATATATAAACAACTTGGCAGCAGGATACATAGTTAATGCATTGAGGCCATAGGTGGTCAGTAGCTGCAGGCCTAAATAGGGCCCAAATAGCAATATTTTTTCCTCTCATTTAATCCAGCTTTGTTTTCTATCATGTGTCCACTCTAACCTGGCTAATTTTTTTTTAATGCTATATGTCAAAGACATCCTCAAGGAAATTTTGGAGTGTCCGAAAGCCTGAAACAAAAGAAAAGCGCATAATTTCTTTTCATCTTTGATCTTTTGCAAATGGCTGCATTTATATGGTGCTTTTATCCAAAGTGCCTTTACAGTTTGTATCTCATTCAACCACCACACTCACACTTTTATGCAACCATTACAAAGTTAGCCTAATCATCAGAGCAGTTTAGCTCAGTGTCTTGCCCAAAGACATTTCAACATGTAATCATCAACCCTGTGAGTAGTAGTGATTACCTGTTTTAACTCCCAGTCACAGCTGCTTTCTACTGGTCAAAATAGAAAGCGGCCACTTAGTCTGAAAACAACCAAACTATGCTTTACAGCCACAAAAGTGAGAGCTGCTGAAAGCAGACCTCAGTATTTGATCAACAGTTCTTGAGAAGCAATGTGAGTCAAAATTAATAGCTACACCTGTTGGTTTAATGCCAGATACATACTTAATTATGCATATCATGCAGTTATTTTACTATTGCACAGCAGCTCAATGTCTATATTCCACACATAAGCACTATGTAGCAAATCAAAATGCTTTATCTGTTTTACTACTCAGCACAAAAACATAGTGCAGAGAGCAAGAAAGTGGTGCAGCCCAACACACAGGAGAGCATAGTGGTGTAGGCACTATGTGGTATTTAGGTAAACATAAGTATCAGATTGGATTTGGGGTCAAAACGCTTGATCATGACATTCTACTATAACTTCATTGTCATGTTCCAGACAAAGCTTATATCTAAACTAAATCAATCTGTGTAGTATGTGTGTTTTATATATCTACTCTGGAGACTTACCAAAAGCTCAGCTTTAAGATCAGAAAATCAGAGACCACAATGATGAGAAGTCAAATATGGAGGAAGTCAATTCAGTATATGAGAATCATTACGGAAGAGGACTGAGCTAGAAGTGAGAGGGCGAGAGACAGAAAAAACAGACAACTAATAGACAGGGGTGCCCTAATTTAATAAAGTTTTTGAAAATTGACTCAGTAGCTCCTGGCATCTATTTTTGTCAGAAGGAACATCTAACATTAGAGTTTTCGGAGAAAGCGAGGAAAACCACAGATGGAATAAGAATTCATGTAACTTCACAATAATGTTTCAATTCCAGCATACCAGATCAAATTAAAGTGAACAGAGGAAGTGAAAGGAACACAGACACAGAAGCAAAGAATATGGCTCTTTGACATCCGCATGGAGTGCTCAGCATAGTGCCAATGATTTGGACTTATTGATTATGTGTGAAATCATCCACTGACATGGCTGCAAGGTGTGTAGCATTGTTATTTATAGAAGGCCCACTCTCACTCTTCCATGCTGTGGTTGTAAATTTTGACCACTGCCAGTTATCCACCAGTTCTTTCTCTGGCGCAGTTTACCCCAGCTGTCATCTAACGGTAATCTAATCTAAGCTTTGTACTGGGAAGCATGGGTGATTGCATGGTTACAAATTTATGGTAGCTCTGAAACACCCCGCCTCCTCTGCTGTGTTTTCATTGTTCAGGACATGTCAATGAGGATGGAGCAGAATGTCCCGGCAGTTAGCGGGCCAAGACACATACCATGTACTCAAAATGTCACAGGTTTTGAACCAGCTTGTGACCTTGTTGGAATGTCATATCCTCAGTGTATTCAATTATTCTGTTGTTGTGGTTTTCAATAAAGCACACAAATGACATTAAATGCATGTACGGTGAGATAAAGAACATGTGATCAGTTTGCCATCTTAACTGTGAGCTTGGTAATTCACAAATTTTGGCTCGGGACTGATAAAGAAAATTCCTGGCAGTTGTTGGGGTGTCACAATGATGGTAAGGCTACTACTAGAATTTGAGGTCTTTAACTCCTGTATATTAATTCGCAGTCATAGAGATGTAAGTTGTGTTGTGCCCAAAAAGATGCAAACAAAAACCAGGTAGTAGAGTCAACACAGTTGCCTGTGGGGTCGCAAGACACGTGCCTCCTGCGCAGTGACATCAGGCTTGGATTTGCTTAAGGAATTTTATTTTGTGTGCTTTTGGCATAAAGCAGCCAAAAGAAATAGTGCTGGCAAGGTTGTGCTATAACCGGTGAGAGCTAATGCATAGCTGACTAACAACAGCATTTCACAAGTTGGTAATTATTCAGTGTCTAATCAAACACTTTGTCATTAACCTCAAATACGTTCTTGCATTCAGGGCAGAATTTTGTCATCTCGTTGCTTGTAATATCTCTGCATTTACAGTTATATAAGAACATGAGAGGACCCTGGCATGTATGTCACTGCTTCTCAGCTCATGGCAAGACTTTGCTTTCTGTGCTAATTCTCGTCCTTTACGTGTCCTATGTCTTGGGTTTTTTTTTGGTTTTTGGTAAAAAGCCCTTGGTTTTTTGAAAAGGCGTTGTATAAATCTAAGTTGTTATTATTAATATTATTATTATATATATTATTATTATTATTATTAATCCATTTATCCTGGCCTGAATGAGAGGTAAATGGAGAGCTTCTACCCATTTTGTTGTTCAAGGGGAGTCACACACCCATTTCACAGAAATTAATGATACAATGCTTACGCACATTACCGTATTAGGTCACAAGTAGGGATGTCCCAAAACAAATGTTGCTGCCCCTGATCCCAAATAGTCCTTTAATAATGACAACACAAATGTAATTTTTGTCCACCATCAAGTTACTCATGGAATGCAATACGGTTAGCCACAGTTTTTTTGTACACCGCAGTTCACCAATGATAATAGTGTCTAGGTTATCAAATGCCCTACCACAACCTCATTGTCTGCACTAAAACAAGTCAGCGCATTACTCCAAATCGGCTTTCACATTTACACACTGCTTTACCCGCATATGCAGTGGAATGCTGCACTGTAGAGCCCACTGTGGTGTAAAGGAGAGCAGTGGTGCACCATTAGCAGGCTGAGATGGATGAAACACAGAACAGTACAAAAGACAGGATGGATTTGATACCAGTCCAAAGCGTGTCAAAATAAGAGCAAGAGGAAATGATCTCATATTGCAAATTATGGCCCATGTTGTACATGTGGTGAGTAAGAAGGTGAAGTCGATGGGAGCCAGATCACTGAAATGAATAGGGAGTCAATTTTGTCTGACTACACCTTGAGTCTAATCATCAAAATAAGAGCAAAAACACACGAATGGGCATACCATTGCTGTGTAGGGACGTAACGAATTCAGTAAATCCAATCTTCATATATCCATGTAAATCTACTATTGCCATTTTGAAAAGTATTTGATAATCTTTTTTACATTTTTGCTCTAAATTTTAAAGCTACAAAAATGCAAGTGTAACCTGTTTCCCTCCCAAAACCACCTTATAGCCCATAGCTCTAGCATAGTGTTTTATATGCCTTTTTCGCATCCAAATTTTTTCAGGTTGCTGTCGCGTGATGTCCGATCGATATGTTTATTCAACACCCAATTATTTTGTTCTTTCAGATTTGTAAATAAAACTAGCTGAAGATTGCTCACCCATGGCTTTTTATAGCTAGTTTCAAAGATTTTCCATAACCAAATGGTTGCTCTTGATTATTCTAAAGCAACAGAGTCAACTAATACTCAAGTAGACTTGATACATGTGGAATGGTCTAGTAATATGTTATATAATGTTAATTCAAACCCAATTCCACAATGGTCAGGAATTTTATATCTTGTTCCCCTGAACACAAATCATAACTAGATGTTAATAAGAAAGTCCATGACTAGACTGTATACTAGACTGGATTTAATTACAGCTTGCTTGGGTAGATATAAGCGGATAGCAGTCTAAAGCACCACCATATATTAACTGCTAAATGATATAATAGACATCAAATCTCACAAAAGGCCTCAGAGTATGACTCAAATAAACTCTTACTATATTAAACTTTTTACTATGGTAATAGAAGACATTACTGAACCCGTAGACCTTCATCTGTTGCAATGATGAACAAACACCATCTAATCAAATCAAATCATTGTATATCCATACTGAAGCACTGTCCAAACATTCACAGTGTAGGGTTGAAAAGTGGGAACCCTTGACCAATGACATCAACAAAATTCAACTAAAGTCAGGAGTTAACAAAACCTTGAGTCCAATCAATGAAACAAGACTGGTAGTGGGTTAGAGCTCCTGGACTATAAAAATTATTTCATAAAAATATTTTCAGTGCAACTGACAAGAAGTATCTGCTGATGTGAATAATGTCTTGCAAAGTTATCCCGCACTCAAGATTACTTGCATTAAGCTGAAAGGGTTACAAAGGGGCACCTCAAAGAGTTTATATAGAGATCAGTCCACAGTTAGGACAAACTTCTTATAAATAGAGATGATTAGCCTTTGTGGCTACTTCTCCGAAAGATGAGCATCAAGCTGAATCCAAAGGTACAATGTGAATGTTCACTGGAAGTACAGAGGGATCTCAGAGATTACCAGTTAAGCTGCTTAACCCAAAGGGGTTAAAGGAATCATTGAGCTAGTTAAATACTGTGAGCTCACCCACACAGAAGTATAGTGAAGGGAGCACACCGATGATCAATTAATTACGGGCACGATTAGCAAACACCTGGCTGCTACTTACTTTCTTAATTCCTATGGACAGGCAGGATGCACTTAATTTTTTTAAAAATTAGAGAGTTCACTTCCTTTCCAATTGCACTGCAAATGTTTAATGTGGTGTTCAACAAAGACAATAGATTGTTTGTGTCTTATTAGCTTTAGCGCATTGTGTTTTCCATCCTTGGCACTGAGATGAAGACTGCATCACAATTAATGACCAATTAATGCACAAACCAGGTCATTCCAACATATTTTTTCTTGTCATTGTATCTTAATAGGGCAAGACCAACTGAACACAGGCTGAAGGTTTTGTATTGTCCAAGGGTTATTATAGTGTTGGTTAATAGAAGTGTCAGCTCATTACCCAGGCTCAGCAGGTTCATTGGCCTTGCGTTTTCTGGGACTGGTTTCGCACCTGACTGCTGAAAAGCATAAAAGAAAAGAAAAGAGTGTAAAGAAATGACGGTATAATGTCCAATCCACCAAGAAATATAATAGAGCAACATTACATTCATTCTCGTGTAATGTTTGTCCACCCAATATCTACAAGGTGAGCATTTAGTTCTGTTTTGTCTCCACCAACCGAAAAAGTTGGCTCATTTTAGGTGCTTAATGCACCACTATGTTCACCAGTTAAACACATTTGTTGTACTGCTCTTGGTGCTGTGAAGTTGTGGTAGTATACAATGAGTTCAACAAAAACATTTCCTTGAAGATATCTGTCTGTCGAAATGTGGAAATGAAAGGCAGTAAGTACCCTCATCTAAATTCTTTCTTTGATAAATATTTGCAGGTTAGTCACAGTATACCACCCTTGATAATATTGTTTATGATTGTTATAATGTTCATTGTTTGAACTGAATGCAAAACAGAGAGTAGAATAGAAAAAGAGGTAGTGGGGTACTAACAGTAGCACATGTTGTAATATTGTACATATTTCCTATATACTTCACTGCTTTTTTTTTTCTTAGTTTTTGCACATCCATTCTTAGATGAAAATATTGCACATAACTATATTGCAAATTAAATTATTCTCCTCTGTATATTTTAAAGACTTTCTTAGCATTTATAGTCCCCGGCTTCTTTTTTCGTTTGTTGTTACCTATTGTTGCTGTCTCTGCTGCTGTAACACAAGAATTTCCCTCACGCGATCAATAAAATACATCTATCTATCTTCTATCTATCTATCTATCTATCTATCTATCTATCTATCTAAGAAAAGGATGGAGAAAAAACTAAATGAAAGAGAGATAGGAGGAGAGACAGGGAGAGATTAAAAGACAAAGGGTACAAGAATGAAGAGGGGAGGATGGTGATAGATAGATAGAGATTTGAGAGAAAAATGTGGTGAGGGAGAGAGAGTAGGGTTGACACGTGGGCCATGAGAGATCTACAACGCTGGTAACAAACCCAATTTCCCCCAACAAAAGATCGATGGACCACATTAGATTCAATGTCGTCCTTCTAATCCAAAGCAATGACAACTATTACCGTGTCCACGCCTAATCAAGAATGCATTGGCCCCGAATTGATGTGTGTGGGGACTGCAGCAAAGCCTGAACAGCAGCGGTGTGAAGCGCAGTAGGAAGGTGGTTTGTATACAGCGGCAAAAGGTTGGTTTGTGCTGCGCATTCAAATTAACCAACGGTGAAGTGCAGTTGTACAGGAACTGAAATTAAGGAATCACATGAAAAGCAATGATAATACTAGAGGTAGTGTTAGGAATACGTAGAGACAAACTTAGTAAGATATTCAGAGCTACTTACACTAAGCACTTGATGACCATTCATAGCACATGGTTGTGCAGTTTTCTTTGCTGAACAAAAAGGCTCTCAAAAAGAAGAAGATTCTGCTAGAGATCTCATCCTCCCTTACCACATGCTTAGTCAAGTCCCTTAGTCAACAAAAGCAAAAGTCTAGCACATAAAGAATAGTTAGGGATGGTGAATGAATGTATGGCAGCAAAAAGGGTTGATATGAAGGCATCAGTACAATAGTGAGAAGCTAATAAAGGATGCCATGTACACTTGTATGACTGACTGAATTCTAGCCTAGCCTGATTCTAGTATGATTACTAGTCAGCTGGTAGACAAGCAGCTAATAAATGAACCAGTTATAGTGGAGCATGAATGAAGCAGCTGTACCATGTTTCATGTGTAGTAATGTTTACTCAGTAAAAGGCAGTATCACATTCTACGTACACATAGATTTTGGCTTCCCATTTTGGCAGATTAACCTCTTTAAATATCAGCTGTAAAACCAATATAAAATTATCCAGTTCTGCTTTTGAAGTAAGGTTTTGTGTAGCATAACAGACTTGATATGGTTCCACAGATTTTTTTTAACCTATAGTAATATGATACCTCAACTGGTACAGAGCATCTATCTTGTCCAATAACATTTTTTTCCCCTCAAAATTAACAGCTGTATATCTCACCATGTGGAATGCATTGGAGTTATTATTATGTAAGGTAACATAGGCCAGAGGATAAAAGGATGTGAATCATTCACCACAACTAAATAAATATAAGTGATTGTTATAATCAAGCCATTCTGTCTAAAACTCTTTTAGGACATCTTCCAATAAACAGCATTTACACTGAAACTCAATTCAAACTTATACTAAGGATTCAGTAGAATTCCCAGTTCTTAAAAACAAATCCATAGCTGAAAAAAGTAGACAGATTAATGTATATAACAAATACTAAACAAACTGACAATTTAAAAAAAATGTTTCACTGCAACTTCTACTGATGATGTGCAAATGTAGCCAAGGAGATACCACCAGTATGTGACTTGTCCTCATAACACAACACATTATGGCCAACGTACGGCCAACATAAGGTCAGTACCAAGTATCTGGTGGCATCTCTAAAATTTAAGGGAAACAGTAAAATCATAGGTCAACATCTATAAACTACCTGAATATAAAAAATATTCACTACCACAATAGCACGAAAGAATAAAAAAGATGCATACTATTATCAGTCTAACTCAAACTGGTCACATCCTGACTTCGACATCCTGACTGGTCACATCCTGACTTCGACTGGACTCTACTCAGAAAGCCTATAACTCCATAAAGACTATTTGCAACAAGAAAAAAAGCATGGCATGCCTGTCCATTGGATTTCAGACATTTCATACCATGTATAGTGTTAAAAAAAATTGGATTACATAGCCCTTCAATGCTACAGCCCACACAGCTGCTGTGTGACAGAGAAGAAAGAAATAAGAAAACCCTAAATGTCAGCGTGCATAAAAAGCCTAAATCCCCTGCTAAGTTCAGAACAATTTGGATAGACATGCTGGCAAAAATTGTCTCTTAACGCTGACAGACAACTTGGGTTTTCCTGCCCACAAACTGGTTTTGGACATCCCTTGTAATTAGTTATCCAGGGTGACACAAAGTGATGCAGCTGACAGATGGCCAGCGACAGACCGATTGGCTGTCAGGGTCTGTTGTGTTTGAAGAGATAGAAAAAAGGGAATTGAAGAGGAGGCTAGCAATCAATAACCAACCCCCCCACCAGGTGAATAGAGTCTTTGGTGATGACGGCGATGCCAGTTTGAATGAAAACCACTGGGCAAACCAAACCCTCTGATGACAGCTGTCACATCAGATTGCTGTCAAATACACAGCAGACAAAGCCATCAGCTGGCGGCTGTCACGCTGAATGTCTGAGTGGGGGCAAAGTCTGCTGTAAGTTCGTCCCCGATGTACTCTGCTGAAGCCAAGACAAGAGGACAAGAGTGACAAGTGAGTGAAGTACTGCTGAGTCCCATCTATCTTCTTTTACCATACAAGGTTTGTTAATACTGCCTTCAACCATATTAAATTGTTTTCTTGATAAATGCAGGACCATTAATATTGCTAAAGCAGTTCAAGCATTCAATTAGTATAACATTGTAGTCATTAATTCCAGTAGTACTTTGCTTTTTTTTCATTCCATGTTAACTTGCTGTCAATAAAACTCAACACATTCTACAAGTGTTTCATCAAAGCCCATCAGAAAAGGAAGTTCTTAATGTTTTTGTGCTGCTAAAAGGCTTTAAATGTGAAACACCTGTACAGGAAGTATTGAGGATATTGAAAGAAGCTTAATATTAAACCAAAAAAATCAACCAAAACAGGACACATGATCGATTGGGAAGGTTCACAGTCAAAGTCAAAGTTGTCAACGTTCAACACCTCCACACTGATGAAACCTGCATTTATAAATAAAACATGGGATATGTGATTGAAAGCTTCAAAAAAGTGGAGATTATTTCACACAGAGACAATAACACTTCCTGCACAGATGTTTTACATTAATAGCCTTCCATCAGCTCAAAGGCTGATGAAGGTCAAGAATAAACATTCATACTCTGATGACAGCAGTAGTTTTATTAAAAAGACCTTTTACTGTACAAGGTAGTGACTATAGTTCATCACTCAGGGTTTCCAGCATTTCCACGTGACGTGCAAGGTGACAAATATTAAATAAAAAATGTCAAAAAATGATTTCAATTTATTTTTTTTTTATTTATGCAGACAAACAAATGCCAGGGGACTCACGAGGCAAAGAATTATTCAAGATAGGGAGCAAGCTGCCAGAAATGGTAATACTGTATATAAATATTCATTAAGAACATGTAACTGGACCTAAGATCCCCAGGGTACCTGTGGCATCCTAATTACTTCAAAGCATGAGATAATGCTATTATAAAAAAGAGCTTGATGAGACGATAAGCAGCAGTTTGAAAGCAGGCAGCAGCTTGTGCTTCTGCATGCAGCTTACATTAAGTGGACAGTACAGGGTGACATCTCTCTAAAGGAAAACAGCAGACTGAACATGCACACAGTGGCATGACATTTACTGCTGTAGATTTCTATCATGTTCAGCACCTGCACATCAGGCCAAACAATAGAGAAGAGAGAAAAAAAAGAAAGCTGCTGCCAAGGCAGCTGAATAACATTACAATAACGAGCAAATAATGTGGTTTTCATTGTGAAACTTAAAGGGCAGCTTTCTCAGACAGGAATTACACTGAGATCAGTCTGAGACTAAGGAGGATTTTCAACAGATATGTCCAATGGATATAGAGTAATACACAAACTTCAATCCAAAAATATTACTTATTTCTCACTTCAATTTACTCAAAACACAGTGCTCATGTTGTTATATTGGCCAGTGTATTTCACATAATTCCAAGTTGTTTTCCAGTTTTATAGTTTTGAGTCATAGCTGCAGTCACACTATAGGATTTTGGTGTTAAATTTCTGACACTGAGTGGCCTGTTTGTGAATGTGTTTTAGAGTGTGTTCAATGAACACCATTTTGGACTGGTAACCAGTGTTTCCCTATGTTTCTCAAATGACTAACAATTCTTTTTTGGGACTTTTTGCACAGTGTATTGGTTCCTTCCTAGGCTTACCATGTAGTGCAACATCCCAGTTTGGGGGACAATGTTGCATGTCATCACCCTCTCCATCACCACATTTCTTGTCACTCTCTACAGTAGGTTAAAGGCAAAACACCTAAAAAACACTAAAAAAAATTCAAACAGTGTGAAATTTACCTAAAAATCACACAAAATATGAGCTATCAATAGCTTTAGTCCAAATATGGTGATATTAGTCTTCAGAAAGCAATATCATTCAAACTGTGGAGAGTACTGCGTCACCAGCTACCCCTGCACAAATGATGCAGCCTGGAGCCCACAAAACTTCCACACACGTACAGTACAAACACACACCTGCAGCTTCTGTCCTGAACAGAGAGTCTGGAGACCCACTGAGACTGTACTCAACAGTCTTATGCAACACAGCATTCTACTGTCCTCCTTCACACGTACAAGAGGCAGATGAAACAAGCGTCTTATCCTCAGAGGAGAGGCAGGATAAGGTGATGGAATGAAAAGAGCAAACAACACTAAAAGAGGGAGAGGAAAACAAATAGTGTGGATGGAGATGAGTGGGAGATGAGGGAGGAAAGGAGAAATACAGAGGACAAACATTGGAGGGACAGGAAATAAGAGGACGAATAGGAGAATGAGAATAAACATGAGGATGATTGAGGGAGGCATGAGACAGACAGCTGCAGACAGCGCAGCTGACAAGGAAGTCAGAGGCAATGGTGGCAGAAGCTACTAGTACTGCAGCAGCAGCAGCAGTAGCAGTTATATCTTCAATTCTAAGGGAGAGAGATTTTTTAATTGTCCTATTTTAATGAGAAGTGACCCTTATTTTCTCATCTACTCCTTTTCTAATTTGCCGTTAATGCAAACTCAACACTTGCCCCATTTTCTCCCAGGTGTCTTAGTAAATTCAGCACAATGTACATGTCCACTGCAGTGATTCCATTACTACAACAATGTGGATAAATATATCCAGTTCTGGCTACTATGCCCTGTTGTCTGTCTGTGTCAAACAACTGTCAATGAAACTAAACTGCCTTTGGGCAGCTGGAGGTTTAATGTGACATATTTATACAGGAAGTGTGGATGAAATGAAAGCTAAGCACTTGCACACATACCTGCAGATGTGTCACATTAAAAGCCTACCAGGAAAAGGAGGCATTAAGTCCTTTGAGCTGCTGGAAGACTTTTAATGTGAAACATCTGTGCAGGAAGTACTAAGTTTCACTGACAGTGGCTTAACACCAATCAAAAAAATCCAAAGTAGCAATTGGAATTATTTATTGACTAAGATTATGACAAAACAGTGTTAACTCAAATACTGTTTTTTTCTCAGTTTTAACCAAAACTGGTCACAGCATTTACTAGGAAGGGGTCAAAGGTCATCAGCAAGGGGTCAAGAGAACAGCCTTCAGCTAGGGTTCTACTTTCTGTGATTGTGAGCATGCAAAGGTCCTTGTAGTGTGTATATGGGGCTCTGTGTGGATGTCTATGTCTATGATGTCCTCTACTTTGTTGTGTCTGTGCAGCCACCGTGCTAGATGGGCACCAACTGCACATGCACTACTTAGATTAGTAGACTAGCGGATTAGAAGGATGTGTAATAAGAAGGACTATGCATCTGTGCTGTCCATGTCAGCTGCGGACTTCAAAAAGATCAAGGTCATTCTTATCCAATGCCAAAGACCATCACTGAACAGAGATGGGAGCTTACAGTCTTTCACCACCTGTGATTAAATGAGACACTTCACAGTTAGATGACATGATGACCTCCAAGCCCGTTCCATTTCCTGATAAAGACCACTGAAAGCCACCCCTCCCCCCCAAAAAAATGGGGTAGGGTGTAACAATTTGGAAGCCAAAACTAAAACCATGATTCAAATGTCTACAATCTTGTAGCATGATACAGGAAGACAGCAGTACACTGTTAGTTGCAGTAGCACTGCAGGGAGTGGATTGTCTTCCTGTAGCTGACAGCTGGCTTATTAACACTATAAAAGAGAATAATAAAACTGCCACTGGTTGATGAGCCAGTGATGCCTAAGACAGACAGCCAAAGTGGAGGAAGGGAGAAGAAAGAAAGGAAAACCAGAGAGTTCACAGAGGAGGAACGGGAGGATAAGGGGGTCAATTGTGGGTTGATGGAGAAGAGAGAAGGGAGAGGTGAAGACAGAGGAGAGAAGGGGCAATTAGGAGGAATGGGGAGAGTGTTAGATGTGGAGCGAGGAGGATGGAGAGATGTAGGCAGGAAAGATGAGGAGCCAAGGAAGCAGTGAATGGAGAGAGGAGGTGGACAAAACAACATGAGGAGAACAGAAATGATAGGAGGATGACAAAGGGAAGGACAGGGAGGGAGGGGAGAGATGACATGATGACTGATGATGAAGGAAGAAATGGAACATGAGAAACAAAGGATGAACTGAGGTGAGATGACAAGAGGAGAAAGATAAGGAGTCAAAGTGAAGAGAGGAGGAGACAGTGGGCAGGAGGCCAAATGTGTGTGTGGTGTGTGTTCAAGTGTTGAAAGTGTGTGTGTGCGTGGAGAGAGGAGAACTGTGTTGAAAATGCATTATCAATACAGACTGAGACATCCATATCATCAAGTCAGCAGCCCCCACCCCTCTACTCCATCACTACTTGGAAGCACACAACAAAGTCGCTGTATGTGTGGTGCGTGTGGTGTGTGTGTGTGTGTAGCACCGCAGTAAGTCAGAGGCTGTTAAGTGTGCTGGACTGCTACAGTTCTGCACCATTCAACACGATCTGTCACTCAGCTGGTGGCGCACACACACACACACACACACACACACACACACACACACACACACACACAGGCACACAATCTAAAAGGTTTTGTCACACAGGAGATCTTACGCTGCCACACTCGCAAGCATCTCTTCCACCCAGTTACATTCATCTGACAGTCATGGAGAACCCATTGCATTTAACACACACACACACACACACACACACACACACACACACACACACACACACAAACAAACATCTAGACAAACACAAACAGGTAAAAAGACACATTCATACATATAAAGGTACCAACGAACACTAAAATTCAAGTAATGCATGCAAATGTGTACTAACACACACAGCACAAACTCACGCACATTGGTACCTAACACACACAAATGCACTCACACTCTATAAATATATGCATCCACAGAGCCACAAAACAACACACACACACACACTCTCTTGAGTGTTTGAGGAAGGTCATGGATTGGTCTGACAGCTGAAGCGTGACGGTGCTGTTCAGGGAAAGAATACCCAATCAAATCAAAACACTGGCAACTAATACACACACACACACACACACACACACACACACACACCAATTGAAACAGGGTATTTTCAGGTATTTTGTGAAGTGAATCTTATTTGTCACTAAACAGGAGAACTTTCAGAGCAACAAGAATCTTGTTAGGCTGTGTGTTTTTGAGAAAGTGGCTGCCATATTCAGGTTTGAATTTGTGTGTTGCATTTAGAGAACACACACACACACACGTACACTTAACAGATGCTTCACTTCAGGGAATGCACATCCAATGCCCAGCTGGTCTTGAGGAGCACACACACATGACCTAACTGACGGTGGCGCATGCACGCTCAGGCACAGGCTCACACACATGGATTTGGAGAACACACACACAGCTGGATTTGAGAAAGGCACATGCAAAAAGCTGGATTAGCACGCTGATGCTGACTTGGAACACTGGACAAACAATCTACTGGGGATGCAGAGAAGCTTCCTTTGGTTTTTTGTCGTTCTAACCTCCAGAAATGAAGGGCATGTGAGTGTGTGCCTGTGAGGGTTTTGTAGTTTAGTCAGGCTGTTTTTTGCTTGTCTCTTCCCACACACCCTCTCATGTCCAATTCCAACACAGGACGCAGGATTGGACCTCATGTTGTTGCTATGAAACCCATCTCCACCGCTTTGCATAATGTAATTGGATTTATGGTGTTTTACATGAGGTGTCCTGACTTTACTGCACCAGTGGCTTCAATAACAGACACAGACCTTTGGTGTGGGTGTGTCCATGTCCAGTGGAGAAAGTTGACTAAGAACAGCAAACTCAAAGTGTGTGAAGAGAGACAAAATGAGAGAGGAAGGGAGTATAATTGCAGTGTCTTCTTGTGATAGACTGTGTATATTAGTGGGTAAGATAGATGGTGTTTTAGCAACTGTGAATGAGATTGTGTTTGTGTGTGTGCGTGCAACAGTATGTAAAATTGGTGTGTGGCAACACTGGAGACAGGAGGACCTCATTTGACAAGAATATTCTGCATAAAGTCAGAGTCTGTCTGCTCTGCATTTGAACCTATTTTGCATAAGTGGGCAGTAGTGGTGCTCTGGTCTGCGTTTTTGGAGCCACCTATTGCTGAAAGCAGTATCAGCCAATGCTGATCACCAGGTCTATTTGAAGCCTTCTATTTATAGTGTAGAGAGTTTTCAACTTTTAATTTCATCTTTTACCATTCTTAAAAACACTGTATATAAAGTATCAAGTGACCAAGTGTATTACAAGTGTGCCAGGTAAGTGTGTTTGGCATGCCTCTGATGCACACTTGAATGCTATCTGCATCATGCTGCTGGGTTAAGGAGTCCAAAGAGCATCAGCTTTGAAGTACACAGGAAATGACATGCTGCTGTTCATTAACTGATGGCACATTATGTTGCTGTCAGGTGTTCTCTTTTTGTTAAGTCTCAAACACATTTTGGATCAGGTCTAACCAGGTACATGGATTAAAGGAGGTGGTCTCCCTAGGTTCCTACATATAAAATAATGAAACTGAGGGTTTACTGTAGCCTACATAAACAATGCAATTCTCAACTGAAGTCTAGGGGTCACAATATTATCTGACAAGGGCTGTGTGATTAATCGAAGAAAAAAAAAATTGTCTCAATTCTTACATGTATGCAATCTTATTTCTAATTGATGGGGATTCACTCGCTCTCATTTCCCCATGCATTTAGGTCACGCTGCATTCACGTGTTGACTTATTTGCTTCACAACAATCCCAGTAGCTACAGCAATCACACCTACACAGTGTAAAGCAAAACACACTATGCCACTAATTCAACTTTCAAGCACACAACTCAATAATTTCTCTCATTTCTCTTTGTCATTCACGGCGCTCCGCAGTCAGTCCCTGTTACTATAGTAACCCGACATGGTGTCAGCACGTGTAAGACAAGCAGGGACGAGGCAGACAGGAACAGATTAGCCAGCCCACACGGAGTCGGAGCCAGAAAGTTTTCACGCTAAAGACAAAAAATGAGGCAGGAAAATCCTGGTGGCGAGGGTGAGCGTGATGTTGTGCTCACGCAAAAACAGGAGCAAACTCCCTTGTGTGGAACTTTTTGGGTTTAAACCTGACGGTAATGTGCAAAGAGTCATAATTTGAAAGCAATGCTTTGGCTTCATCGCAGCACCACATGGTAACTCTAGAACCATCTCAACACACGATAACCTTGTACATGCACCTGTGCATACAAGTCAGGACAAAAGCTGGACTTGTCTTGAACTTGGAGCAAAACTTGGAGCAAAACACAATTTAATGCACTAGCATCTTGTAATTACCACTTGCAGAGGCCGCTGTTGCTGAGCAGAAGTTACATAGTGTTGCTTTAAGATTAGAATCTGTACCTATCAGACACTGTGTGATTTTATCTACTGACTGTTAACAGTAACCCAGACTGGAACAGTCCCATCAATTATCACACCCTTATCATATTAAGAATCAGTTTGACAGTCTTTTCTGCCTTTACAGAAAATACGTTTTGATTAAACATTTTTTAATTCCCTCACGGCACAGGCAGACACAAGTGGCTTTCTTGCTACTGGTTTATTTGCAGATTACTCTCCAAATCCACCGTGAAACCTGAACAGTGTTTACAAGACAATAACCATTAGATTATGTTAGCTTAATATAAAAATAGCATGCACAGCACATAAAATAATGTTTTACAAAGAAAAAAATTAATGTAGGGATGCACCGATACCACATTTTTTCAATCCAATTACAAGTACAAGTACTTACATTTGAGTACTTGCTGATACCGAGTACCGATATGAGTACTTATTAATGCCATTACACTTCTTACATCTACTTGAAAACGTGTTTTATTTTCATCAGATATTGTCATTCTCTGGCTGTAAGAAATTGCTGTGACTGACATTCCATTATATATGGAATTGCCACACATTTTACTCAAATAGAAGTACTGTTATTGACATTTTAGCATTCAGCTGCATCTTTTTTTTTTTACAAACAGCCTTGCCACATATTTCACTTAAATAGAGCCCTGAAATATAACTTTACCAACATAAAACTGTGGCAGAGCAACTAAGGAATTATCATGTAATAAGCAACGTCTGTCTGTGAGAACTAAGTCTATTTTGAAAAAGTGAGGGGCAGGTTTTTTTTTTAATGAAAAGCAGCTTCTCTGCATTATCAGCTGTTAGTCTGTCTCGGTTTTCATCTACAATGTGGGACACTGAGCTAAAAAGCCTTTCACTTTCCACACTGCTGCTGTTTTTTAGATGTTTTATCAGATTGCTTGTGTTGAAAGTACTCGCTTTCGTCCCTCCTCTTGACAACTTTGCAGAGCATAATTTGCAGTCCGCTTTACTTTAGTCACCATCATCCACTTTGAAATACCTCCACACCGCCGACATTGCTCCTCCTTGCTCTCAATTAGCACCTGACCGTCCAACTGAACGTCACACTGCCGTAAAGTGGTATCGGGCTGTGGTATCAGGACACTTTTATGAATACGAGTACGAGTACAGGAACAGGGTATCAGACAGATACCCGATGCTGGTATCGGTATCGGTGCATCCCTAAATAAATACAGACAAAACTAAACAAAATACCTCGTTGGCTGCATGCCGCAAAAGGGAATAATCTTTTAGTCTTTAGAAGTTTCTTTAAAAACAGTTTGTATCACCTTAAAGTCTGCTGTGACGAGCATGTAACTTTTACTGTTGCACAGACGTCCATATTGCTTGTTTGCTAAAGATGCTTCAGAGTTCCACTCAAGCGAGAGCAGCTTAACGAGACTTTCAAGTAACTTAACTGAGACTTTAAAATACAAATACCATAACCTTTACTAAATAAAATGTCTAAATGACAAATGCAACTCAAATGAATTCTCAATTATGACAGTCATAGAAAAAGTAAACAAATTATATGTACACAATATAACAACTATTACAGTTTTTATTCAGTTGTCTGCTCCTAGCTAATGTAGCTTCTGTGTCGACTGAAACCCACACTGATGTGATAGATATAGCAGAGTGTGAGGCAGAAAATAAAGGTTTATTCAGTCTGATTATCAGGGTACTGAAATATTAATTGATTTGATAATGAGAATACTGGCACATAGTAAAATAGCTTCATGCTCCTACTACATGTTTAACACCTCAACCAGTCACCTGCTCCCTGTGATATTCACTGATCACCATCAAAATAAATACGTTATGGACCATCTCCTTCAGCAGGGCCAAGACATAAATCTCTGATTGGCAATAAATCTGTTGTATGATATATTTTACAAAGCCCTGAGCTCTGTAAATGCTAACCAGCTCAGTGGACATGGCTCACTCTGTTTGAAGAGGTAAGCTGGGATATAACAGTCTCAGTGGCATATAGGCTCTGCTGCATCACAGCAGGGGAGATGTGTGTGTGTTTGTGTAGTTGTGTGTGTGGTATTATATATCATCTGTGCATTTAGAGTGGGGGATGGTGGATCTCTGTGTTTACTATTGTGTCGTGTCTGTCTTGTGTGTGTGTGTGTTTTCTTGGGAAACAGACCTGACTCGCTTCCTCCAGTAGTGCAAATCCAGCTTATTGATTAGCCTCCTTGTGGCTACACTATCGATCCTTTGACTGCTAGACCTCAGAGCTTCTATGTGTGTGGTGTGGGGTGTGTGCATGTGTCACGTTATTAGTCACAGTACGCTGCTCCTTTGGCTGCCCTTCACACTATCCTCTCAAACTAACTCTAATCGACCACAGATATGCTTTAGGTGCTGCTGCTGCTGCTGCTGTGTGTGTGTGTGTGTGAGTGTGTGTCATCCAATCTCAGGAACCTTTCAGAGCCCAACTCAGTCCAGATGCACAGAGCACCTAGCGATAACACACTCCCTAAATCCCTGCACTGAATGAACAAAGATACACATAAACGCATCTACACACATGCATGTGGGGAGACACACACACACACACACACACTCCTTCATTTCTGTCTCCAACAAAGGCAACCGCCAGTGTTTTCCATGAAGGAGAGCAGCCTCTTGTTCTCTTTGATAATTTATTCATGAGCTGAAAGAAAAAGACAACATACAGCAGCAGTCTAACGGGACGACAGTGATTTAGTGTTTATAGAGAGAGCGACAGACATACATGCAGAGAGCTAGAAAGAAAGGGGAGGAGAGAGACAGAGGGAGGGACAAATGAAGGAGAGATGAAGATGAATGGAGGTGAGGAGAGAGTGAAAACAACTAGAGAGATAATGGAGTCACTTCTTGCCTAAAAAGCACTGTGTGTTTTTGTAGCGTGAGTGTGGAGTACACGGTGTCCTCTCTCTTTGCTTAACGTTACACACTTATCCCATCTATTTCTCTCATGTTTTCACTACATTCATGATTGTGTATGTGAGAAATATCTCTTTTGACTTACTAATCTTAATTTACTGACCATGTGGCTGGTGTTTGCAGACACAAAATCTCTGCCAAAGTGATTCCTGGCTTTTTAGTTAGTTTGGAACAAAATCTGAAAGTATAATAATTCAGCAACACTAATTGAAGAGTCTATTGTATAAAGGAATTCATTTGTTTTAATGAATGAATAAAGAACAACCATTTTACTAGAAGGCCAATCTCAGACCCCTGTTACTCTGCATTTTAGGGCCTGGGTCCAGTTCAGGTTAGCGCCGTTTGGAACACTGGGCCCCGTGCCCGAGACACCATGCATTTCAAAAGCAAAAGTGTTTAAAGGCAGAATTTGAAAATGCAACAACCCATCCCCCACCTCTTCAACGAGCAGATGAGCGAGCATATGCACATGCTTCCTAGATACAAAACAACACAAGCACCACAGCTGCAGCCATGATCCTTTGGCTACGGTTGGCAGTTAGCTAAACACAGCACTCATCACTGCTTTATGGTGATCACCTACACAACCTAATCCCAACCACCACAACACATGAGATATTTCAGGAAAATGAATCAGCCTGTTACCTGTCCTGAAAGAAGTACAGTTCTCTCCACCTCTGGAGCGCATCCACAAAATCTGTCTAAAGGGACATGCACATGCATCTAGAAGCCAACAGCCAATAGAACATTCGCTCCCTCTGCAAATACCTGTACTTAGCAAAGTTCCCGTCATGTATTAGATTTTCTAAAGCCTGAAAAGCAGACCAAGAGGCGTAGAGTCTAGTTACTCTCAGACCACTTGAATTAATATGCTGGAAGGTGGTTGTAAAATATTTGCCCAATGATGCAAGCCAATAGCCTCTCCAGCTTTAATATCTTTATTTTTGTTATTTGCTGATTTGAAGTATGCCAAACAATATCTCAATATACTGATTTCCTTGGCAAATGTTGTGCAGTATAATGCCTATAACTAGAAAGCTGAGCAGCAGAAATGTTTTTGGTTAAAGGTAGTGCATGAGATATCACAGTTATTTCATTCTCAAAGCACTTGCTAAGCCATGCCGAGTATTTATTTATGCTTGATAATGAGTAGCTGTCCAGTTATCTTTGTATTACCTCCATCCTGGGCAGAAGAAGAATTGCTTATTTTATCTGTTCTCTGTATATTCTATTTTAAGTCAGATGGTCACCTCTGATACAGAGTTTTCTCTGTAACAGCTGGTAAATATTTATCACTTTTTAATTCAGATTGTGGAGAAGCTGATGCTTCTGGTTAATTTTGTCATCTATGAAATTATGGCTATTCATCAAGACTGAAAATGTATACAATTTTATTGAACAAACATTTTCAGTGTCTTTCTCCTTCAACATACTTCATCAACACACCACCATCAAGATTATTACTGATCAAAACGGTGCGGTAGGTCTTCATCAGACGTTGTCTCGAAACTCTATACGTTCACTGTAAATTCTAGCACAGACTCAAAACGTGCCTTTGTGCACAGATTTGATCTTAGGAAAAAGGAAAAAGTCATGGTGCTACAGGTGAACAGGGGATGATCAAGCACTGGGATTTGTTTTGGGCCAGAAACTGCTTTTCCTTTTGATCAGGGGTTTTAGGTGCTGGCTTTTGTCATGTTCAAATTTTTCATGCTGTCTCTTTATCAATGTAGACCATTTCTGCCTCATTCTCCTTTAGTCGTCGATAATTTGAATTAATTTGTTCAATTTGGTGAATGTTTTCAAGTTTCTACGATGTGTATGGACATGGGCGTTCATCGTCTTAGACATCCTCCCTGCCTTTGTACTTGTTCAAACACCGTTACACGTGACATACGAGTATTCCCCTTCAAAGCTCTTTCAGATTCAGCTGCTGTTTTGTTCAGTTTCTTAAAATGTCAAGTTAATGCATTGCTCAACTTTTAAGCTAATCATTTCCTGGCGCCTCAGCAACACCGCTTTCATTTAGCTGCTAGCAGTGAACTAAAATGTCATATTGGAAACTTACAGCAGTTGTTATTGAAATACCCAAACCTTTAATATACTCTATTGTGTTCATGAACCACATGGTTTTATCCTCACAGCTGGTCTCTCGTTGTTTTATTATTACACCTCATACATTGCCCAACACCTCCCAGGTTCATTGTCAATTGGATACATTGCCTGCATGCCTGGCTGAAGAGAGTATTTGAGTGGTTTAAAGGTCAAAATACTGTTCAAGGAGCTTTCCTGATGAGCAAAACAGGGGCCATGAAGAAAGGTGGCACAAAATATTATTAACCTAGTACCAAAACCAGTTTTACAATAAACAAAGGACTGTTGACATATTTAGGTCAACATGCACGTTTTGTGTGTTTTACAAAAGTTCACCAGCATAGAGTCAAGCTCAGACATATAGACCCTAATAGCACCTGACATCACAATTACGTCATGGTGTGCATGGAGGCAAAACAGAGGAAAAGCAAGTGACGCTCTATTTTCCGTATTGTCTTGCTGTACTGCAGAATCAAAGGAAGTAGTGGGTCTGAGTCTTTTATTCACACAAACACGTTTACAGACACACACACACACACACAGACAAGCAGGAGGGACAACTAGCTGCCAGGACCAACTTCCTGTCATCAACAGCAGGCGCTGCACTGTCATCAGATGCGATGCATTACAAAGGCCAAAACATTTTTGACTTTTCGTTTAGAGGTCAACATCTGTCAATCTATGATTTACAGGGATTATATAACACTTAGAGGCAGATTTTGTTGCACTCAACATAAGGGTTATCAGCAGTCTCTCTGCTCCTCCTGTCTCCTCCTACTTTTATTGTGCATGGAGGAGCTAAGACACCTACATGAGCTGGAGTGGCTGAAATGAAATAGATTGCACAAAATAGTGAATTATAAATAAAATAAATGTCCCAACTACTAATAGTGTCATTTTTTGCTATATCAAATTAATACCAATGGAGTCCACTTTGGAGGTGGTGCCTTTCTATGAGAGCTTGCCTAGCCATGTTTATGCATATTTGCAACACTAATATTGTGATAAGTGGTTCTGAATTCAACATGTTCAAAAGTAAAAGTTTTCAAGTCTTAACCTATCAACACACGTGCTAGTCTCTGAGTGGTCCTTCATTGCCACCCTCCATTACTAACTCCTGTTACACAGAGCGTTTCTGAACCAAGAAACATTGTTGTTGCCAGCAATGCA